>CM059320.1:34390-228955 GCA_030340685.1 Protosalanx chinensis
TACGTGCAATACCTAACCCTAACCCTAACCCTACCTAACCCTAGACCCCTAACCCTAACCCCTAACCTAACCCTAACCCCTAACCTCACCCTAACCGCTAACCCTAACCCTAACCCCTAACCCTAACCCGTAACCCTAACCCCTAACCCTAACCCTAACCCTAGACCCTAACCTAACCCTAACGCCTAACCCTAACCCTAACCCTACACACCCTAACCCTAACCCTAACCTAACCCAACCCCTAACCCTAACCCTAACCCTAACCCTAACCCTAACCCTAACCCTAACCCTAACCCTAACCCTAACCCTAACCCTAACCCGAACCCTAACCCTAACCCTAACCCTAACCCTAACCCTAACCCTAACCCTAACCCTAACCCTAACCCTAACCCTAACCCTAACCCTAACCCTAACCCTAACCCTAACCCTAACCCTAACCCTAACCCTAACCCTAACCCTAACCCTAACCCTAACCCTAACCCTAACCCTAACCCTAACCCTAACCCTAACCCTAACCCTAACCCTAACCCTAACCCTAACCCTAACCCTAACCCTAACCCTAACCCTAACCCTAACCCTAACCCTAACCCTAACCCTAACCCTAACCCTAACCCTAACCCTAACCCTAACCCTAACCCTAACCCTAACCCTAACCCTAACCCTAACCCTAACCCTAACCCTAACCCTAACCCTAACCCTAACCCTAACCCTAACCCTAACCCTAACCCTAACCCTAACCCTAACCCTAACCCTAACCCTAACCCTAACCCTAACCCTAACCCTAACCCTAACCCTAACCCTAACCCTAACCCTAACCCTAACCCTAACCCTAACCCTAACCCTAACCCTAACCCTAACCCTAACCCTAACCCTAACCCTAACCCTAACCCTAACCCTAACCCTAACCCTAACCCTAACCCTAACCCTAACCCTAACCCTAACCCTAACCCTAACCCTAACCCTAACCCTAACCCTAACCCTAACCCTAACCCTAACCCTAACCCTAACCCTAACCCTAACCCTAACCCTAACCCTAACCCTAACCCTAACCCTAACCCTAACCCTAACCCTAACCCTAACCCTAACCCTAACCCTAACCCTAACCCTAACCCTAACCCTAACCCTAACCCTAACCCTAACCCTAACCCTAACCCTAACCCTAACCCTAACCCTAACCCTAACCCTAACCCTAACCCTAACCCTAACCCTAACCCTAACCCTAACCCTAACCCTAACCCTAACCCTAACCCTAACCCTAACCCTAACCCTAACCCTAACCCTAACCCTAACCCTAACCCTAACCCTAACCCTAACCCTAACCCTAACCCTAACCCTAACCCTAACCCTAACCCTAACCCTAACCCTAACCCTAACCCTAACCCTAACCCTAACCCTAACCCTAACCCTAACCCTAACCCTAACCCTAACCCTAACCCTAACCCTAACCCTAACCCTAACCCTAACCCTAACCCTAACCCTAACCCTAACCCTAACCCTAACCCTAACCCTAACCCTAACCCTAACCCTAACCCTAACCCTAACCCTAACCCTAACCCTAACCCTAACCCTAACCCTAACCCTAACCCTAACCCTAACCCTAACCCTAACCCTAACCCTAACCCTAACCCTAACCCTAACCCTAACCCTAACCCTAACCCTAACCCTAACCCTAACCCTAACCCTAACCCTAACCCTAACCCTAACCCTAACCCTAACCCTAACCCTAACCCTAACCCTAACCCTAACCCTAACCCTAACCCTAACCCTAACCCTAACCCTAACCCTAACCCTAACCCTAACCCTAACCCTAACCCTAACCCTAACCCTAACCCTAACCCTAACCCTAACCCTAACCCTAACCCTAACCCTAACCCTAACCCTAACCCTAACCCTAACCCTAACCCTAACCCTAACCCTAACCCTAACCCTAACCCTAACCCTAACCCTAACCCTAACCCTAACCCTAACCCTAACCCTAACCCTAACCCTAACCCTAACCCTAACCCTAACCCTAACCCTAACCCTAACCCTAACCCTAACCCTAACCCTAACCCTAACCCTAACCCTAACCCTAACCCTAACCCTAACCCTAACCCTAACCCTAACCCTAACCCTAACCCTAACCCTAACCCTAACCCTAACCCTAACCCTAACCCTAACCCTAACCCTAACCCTAACCCTAACCCTAACCCTAACCCTAACCCTAACCCTAACCCTAACCCTAACCCTAACCCTAACCCTAACCCTAACCCTAACCCTAACCCTAACCCTAACCCTAACCCTAACCCTAACCCTAACCCTAACCCTAACCCTAACCCTAACCCTAACCCTAACCCTAACCCTAACCCTAACCCTAACCCTAACCCTAACCCTAACCCTAACCCTAACCCTAACCCTAACCCTAACCCTAACCCTAACCCTAACCCTAACCCTAACCCTAACCCTAACCCTAACCCTAACCCTAACCCTAACCCTAACCCTAACCCTAACCCTAACCCTAACCCTAACCCTAACCCTAACCCTAACCCTAACCCTAACCCTAACCCTAACCCTAACCCTAACCCTAACCCTAACCCTAACCCTAACCCTAACCCTAACCCTAACCCTAACCCTAACCCTAACCCTAACCCTAACCCTAACCCTAACCCTAACCCTAACCCTAACCCTAACCCTAACCCTAACCCTAACCCTAACCCTAACCCTAACCCTAACCCTAACCCTAACCCTAACCCTAACCCTAACCCTAACCCTAACCCTAACCCTAACCCTAACCCTAACCCTAACCCTAACCCTAACCCTAACCCTAACCCTAACCCTAACCCTAACCCTAACCCTAACCCTAACCCTAACCCTAACCCTAACCCTAACCCTAACCCTAACCCTAACCCTAACCCTAACCCTAACCCTAACCCTAACCCTAACCCTAACCCTAACCCTAACCCTAACCCTAACCCTAACCCTAACCCTAACCCTAACCCTAACCCTAACCCTAACCCTAACCCTAACCCTAACCCTAACCCTAACCCTAACCCTAACCCTAACCCTAACCCTAACCCTAACCCTAACCCTAACCCTAACCCTAACCCTAACCCTAACCCTAACCCTAACCCTAACCCTAACCCTAACCCTAACCCTAACCCTAACCCTAACCCTAACCCTAACCCTAACCCTAACCCTAACCCTAACCCTAACCCTAACCCTAACCCTAACCCTAACCCTAACCCTAACCCTAACCCTAACCCTAACCCTAACCCTAACCCTAACCCTAACCCTAACCCTAACCCTAACCCTAACCCTAACCCTAACCCTAACCCTAACCCTAACCCTAACCCTAACCCTAACCCTAACCCTAACCCTAACCCTAACCCTAACCCTAACCCTAACCCTAACCCTAACCCTAACCCTAACCCTAACCCTAACCCTAACCCTAACCCTAACCCTAACCCTAACCCTAACCCTAACCCTAACCCTAACCCTAACCCTAACCCTAACCCTAACCCTAACCCTAACCCTAACCCTAACCCTAACCCTAACCCTAACCCTAACCCTAACCCTAACCCTAACCCTAACCCTAACCCTAACCCTAACCCTAACCCTAACCCTAACCCTAACCCTAACCCTAACCCTAACCCTAACCCTAACCCTAACCCTAACCCTAACCCTAACCCTAACCCTAACCCTAACCCTAACCCTAACCCTAACCCTAACCCTAACCCTAACCCTAACCCTAACCCTAACCCTAACCCTAACCCTAACCCTAGCGGAACCCTAACCCTAGCAGCCACAGACCAGCACACAGGCCAAGTCAAAACACTAACCAAACCCTATACACAAAGTCTGCCACAATACTAGGCCAAACCACAACCCTAACCCTAATCACAACCACTCCCACAACCCAAACCCTAACCATAACCACTCCCACAACCCTAATTGGGGGTTATGGTTAGGATTAGGGTTACAGGACAGGTTAGGGTCAGAAACACCAGAGGTCAAGCCTGGTTAGGGTTAGGAAAGGCCCAATGGACAGTCAACTAGGGCTGGACTTAGAAGAATTTTCGAAAATTCCCATTCATTTCAATGGAAAACACTTCGACCAATCATAACTCTTGAACGGAAGGTCGTAGAGATTCGGGACCAAGATCCGCCTGCCCTAATACGGCCACGGGCAACACGCCAGGCTTGTCCCCGACTCTCTACGACCTTCCGTTCCCGAGATACAGCCCATTTCCTGTCCAAAACGGATGTAGCTCCCGAACGGAAGGTCACACGACCCCAAAACCACCACCATTCGAACCGGGGTGTCCCAATTAGTCAGTACAGCCAATTTCACTTACCTGCAGTACCCAGAAGTACCAGAAAGGACTCACTTATAGGATCGGTCGAGGATCAGTCATGACCGATCGTGGTTATCAACCCTATACCTAACCCTAACCCTAACCCTAACCCTAACCCTAACCCTAACCCTAACCCTAACCCTAACCCTAACCCTAACCCTAACCCTAACCCTAACCCTAACCCTGCAGTACCCAGAAGTACCAGAAAGGACTCACTTATAGGATCGGTCGAGGATCAGTCATGACCGATCGTGGTTATCAACCCTATACCTAGCGGAACCCTAACCCTAGCAGCCACAGACCAGCACACAGGCCAAGTCAAAACACTAACCAAACCCTATACACAAAGTCTGCCACAATACTAGGCCAAACCACAACCCTAACCCTAATCACAACCACTCCCACAACCCAAACCCTAACCATAACCACTCCCACAACCCTAATTGGGGGTTATGGTTAGGATTAGGGTTACAGGACAGGTTAGGGTCAGAAACACCAGAGGTCAAGCCTGGTTAGGGTTAGGAAAGGCCCAATGGACAGTCAACTAGGGCTGGACTTAGAAGAATTTTCGAAAATTCCCATTCATTTCAATGGAAAACACTTCGACCAATCATAACTCTTGAACGGAAGGTCGTAGAGATTCGGGACCAAGATCCGCCTGCCCTAATACGGCCACGGGCAACACGCCAGGCTTGTCCCCGACTCTCTACGACCTTCCGTTCCCGAGATACAGCCCATTTCCTGTCCAAAACGGATGTAGCTCCCGAACGGAAGGTCACACGACCCCAAAACCACCACCATTCGAACCGGGGTGTCCCAATTAGTCAGTACAGCCAATTTCACTTACCTGCAGTACCCAGAAGTACCAGAAAGGACTCACTTATAGGATCGGTCGAGGATCAGTCATGACCGATCGTGGTTATCAACCCTATACCTAACCCTAACCCTAACCCTAACCCTAACCCTAACCCTAACCCTAACCCTAACCCTAACCCTAACCCTAACCCTAACCCTAACCCTAACCCTAACCCTGCAGTACCCAGAAGTACCAGAAAGGACTCACTTATAGGATCGGTCGAGGATCAGTCATGACCGATCGTGGTTATCAACCCTATACCTAGCGGAACCCTAACCCTAGCAGCCACAGACCAGCACACAGGCCAAGTCAAAACACTAACCAAACCCTATACACAAAGTCTGCCACAATACTAGGCCAAACCACAACCCTAACCCTAATCACAACCACTCCCACAACCCAAACCCTAACCATAACCACTCCCACAACCCTAATTGGGGGTTATGGTTAGGATTAGGGTTACAGGACAGGTTAGGGTCAGAAACACCAGAGGTCAAGCCTGGTTAGGGTTAGGAAAGGCCCAATGGACAGTCAACTAGGGCTGGACTTAGAAGAATTTTCGAAAATTCCCATTCATTTCAATGGAAAACACTTCGACCAATCATAACTCTTGAACGGAAGGTCGTAGAGATTCGGGACCAAGATCCGCCTGCCCTAATACGGCCACGGGCAACACGCCAGGCTTGTCCCCGACTCTCTACGACCTTCCGTTCCCGAGATACAGCCCATTTCCTGTCCAAAACGGATGTAGCTCCCGAACGGAAGGTCACACGACCCCAAAACCACCACCATTCGAACCGGGGTGTCCCAATTAGTCAGTACAGCCAATTTCACTTACCTGCAGTACCCAGAAGTACCAGAAAGGACTCACTTATAGGATCGGTCGAGGATCAGTCATGACCGATCGTGGTTATCAACCCTATACCTAACCCTAACCCTAACCCTAACCCTAACCCTAACCCTAACCCTAACCCTAACCCTAACCCTAACCCTAACCCTAACCCTAACCCTAACCCTAACCCTAACCCTAACCCTAACCCTAACCCTAACCCTAACCCTAACCCTAACCCTAACCCTAACCCTAACCCTAACCCTAACCCTAACCCTAACCCTAACCCTATTAGGGTTACAGGACAGGTTAGGGTCAGAAACACCAGAGGTCAAGCCTGGTTAGGGTTAGGAAAGGGCCAATGGACAACCAACTAGGGCTGGACTTAGAAGAATTTTCGAAAATTCCCATTCATTTCAATGGAAAACACTTTGACCAATCATAACTCTGGAACGGAAGGTCGTAGAGATTCGGGACCAAGATCCGCCTGCCCTAATATGGCCACGGGCAACACGCCAGTCTTGTCCCCGACTCTCTACGACCTTCCGTTCCCGAGATACAGCCCATTTCCTGTCCAAAACGGATGTAGCTCCCGAACGGAAGGTCACACGACCCCGAGACCACCACCATTCGAACCGGGGTGTCCCAATTAGTCAGTACAGCCAATTTCACCCACCTGCAGTACCCACAAGTACCAGAAAGGACTCACTTATAGGATCGGTCGAGGATCAGTCATGACCGATCGTGGTTATCATCCCTATACCTAGCGGAACCCTAACCCTAGCAGCCACAGACCAGCACGCAGGCCAAGTCAAAACACTAACCAAACCCTATACACAAAGTCTGCCACAATACTAGGCCAAACCACAACCCTAACCCTAATCACAACCACTCCCACAACCCAAACCCTAACCATAACCACTCCCACAACCCTAATTGGGGGTTATGGTTAGGATTAGGGTTACAGGACAGGTTAGGGTCAGAAACACCAGAGGTCAAGCCTGGTTAGGGTTAGGAAAGGGCCAATGGACAACCAACTAGGGCTGGACTTAGAAGAATTTTCGAAAATTCCCATTCATTTCAATGGAAAACACTTTGACCAATCATAACTCTGGAACGGAAGGTCGTAGAGATTCGGGACCAAGATCCGCCTGCCCTAATATGGCCACGGGCAACACGCCAGTCTTGTCCCCGACTCTCTACGACCTTCCGTTCCCGAGATACAGCCCATTTCCTGTCCAAAACGGATGTAGCTCCCGAACGGAAGGTCACACGACCCCGAGACCACCACCATTCGAACCGGGGTGTCCCAATTAGTCAGTACAGCCAATTTCACCCACCTGCAGTACCCACAAGTACCAGAAAGGACTCACTTATAGGATCGGTCGAGGATCAGTCATGACCGATCGTGGTTATCATCCCTATACCTAGCGGAACCCTAACCCTAGCAGCCACAGACCAGCACGCAGGCCAAGTCAAAACACTAACCAAACCCTATACACAAAGTCTGCCACAATACTAGGCCAAACCACAACCCTAACCCTAATCACAACCACTCCCACAACCCAAACCCTAACCATAACCACTCCCACAACCCTAATTGGGGGTTATGGTTAGGATTAGGGTTACAGGACAGGTTAGGGTCAGAAACACCAGAGGTCAAGCCTGGTTAGGGTTAGGAAAGGGCCAATGGACAACCAACTAGGGCTGGACTTAGAAGAATTTTCGAAAATTCCCATTCATTTCAATGGAAAACACTTTGACCAATCATAACTCTGGAACGGAAGGTCGTAGAGATTCGGGACCAAGATCCGCCTGCCCTAATATGGCCACGGGCAACACGCCAGTCTTGTCCCCGACTCTCTACGACCTTCCGTTCCCGAGATACAGCCCATTTCCTGTCCAAAACGGATGTAGCTCCCGAACGGAAGGTCACACGACCCCGAGACCACCACCATTCGAACCGGGGTGTCCCAATTAGTCAGTACAGCCAATTTCACCCACCTGCAGTACCCACAAGTACCAGAAAGGACTCACTTATAGGATCGGTCGAGGATCAGTCATGACCGATCGTGGTTATCATCCCTATACCTAGCGGAACCCTAACCCTAGCAGCCACAGACCAGCACGCAGGCCAAGTCAAAACACTAACCAAACCCTATACACAAAGTCTGCCACAATACTAGGCCAAACCACAACCCTAACCCTAATCACAACCACTCCCACAACCCAAACCCTAACCATAACCACTCCCACAACCCTAATTGGGGGTTATGGTTAGGATTAGGGTTACAGGACAGGTTAGGGTCAGAAACACCAGAGGTCAAGCCTGGTTAGGGTTAGGAAAGGGCCAATGGACAACCAACTAGGGCTGGACTTAGAAGAATTTTCGAAAATTCCCATTCATTTCAATGGAAAACACTTTGACCAATCATAACTCTGGAACGGAAGGTCGTAGAGATTCGGGACCAAGATCCGCCTGCCCTAATATGGCCACGGGCAACACGCCAGTCTTGTCCCCGACTCTCTACGACCTTCCGTTCCCGAGATACAGCCCATTTCCTGTCCAAAACGGATGTAGCTCCCGAACGGAAGGTCACACGACCCCGAGACCACCACCATTCGAACCGGGGTGTCCCAATTAGTCAGTACAGCCAATTTCACCCACCTGCAGTACCCACAAGTACCAGAAAGGACTCACTTATAGGATCGGTCGAGGATCAGTCATGACCGATCGTGGTTATCATCCCTATACCTAACCCTAACCCTAACCCTAACCCTAACCCTAACCCTAACCCTAACCCTAACCCTAACCCTAACCCTAACCCTAACCCTAACCCTAACCCTAACCCTAACCCTAACCCTAACCCTAACCCTAACCCTATTAGGGTTACAGGACAGGTTAGGGTCAGAAACACCAGAGGTCAAGCCTGGTTAGGGTTAGGAAAGGGCCAATGGACAACCAACTAGGGCTGGACTTAGAAGAATTTTCGAAAATTCCCATTCATTTCAATGGAAAACACTTTGACCAATCATAACTCTGGAACGGAAGGTCGTAGAGATTCGGGACCAAGATCCGCCTGCCCTAATATGGCCACGGGCAACACGCCAGTCTTGTCCCCGACTCTCTACGACCTTCCGTTCCCGAGATACAGCCCATTTCCTGTCCAAAACGGATGTAGCTCCCGAACGGAAGGTCACACGACCCCGAGACCACCACCATTCGAACCGGGGTGTCCCAATTAGTCAGTACAGCCAATTTCACCCACCTGCAGTACCCACAAGTACCAGAAAGGACTCACTTATAGGATCGGTCGAGGATCAGTCATGACCGATCGTGGTTATCATCCCTATACCTAGCGGAACCCTAACCCTAGCAGCCACAGACCAGCACGCAGGCCAAGTCAAAACACTAACCAAACCCTATACACAAAGTCTGCCACAATACTAGGCCAAACCACAACCCTAACCCTAATCACAACCACTCCCACAACCCAAACCCTAACCATAACCACTCCCACAACCCTAATTGGGGGTTATGGTTAGGATTAGGGTTACAGGACAGGTTAGGGTCAGAAACACCAGAGGTCAAGCCTGGTTAGGGTTAGGAAAGGGCCAATGGACAACCAACTAGGGCTGGACTTAGAAGAATTTTCGAAAATTCCCATTCATTTCAATGGAAAACACTTTGACCAATCATAACTCTGGAACGGAAGGTCGTAGAGATTCGGGACCAAGATCCGCCTGCCCTAATATGGCCACGGGCAACACGCCAGTCTTGTCCCCGACTCTCTACGACCTTCCGTTCCCGAGATACAGCCCATTTCCTGTCCAAAACGGATGTAGCTCCCGAACGGAAGGTCACACGACCCCGAGACCACCACCATTCGAACCGGGGTGTCCCAATTAGTCAGTACAGCCAATTTCACCCACCTGCAGTACCCACAAGTACCAGAAAGGACTCACTTATAGGATCGGTCGAGGATCAGTCATGACCGATCGTGGTTATCATCCCTATACCTAGCGGAACCCTAACCCTAGCAGCCACAGACCAGCACGCAGGCCAAGTCAAAACACTAACCAAACCCTATACACAAAGTCTGCCACAATACTAGGCCAAACCACAACCCTAACCCTAATCACAACCACTCCCACAACCCAAACCCTAACCATAACCACTCCCACAACCCTAATTGGGGGTTATGGTTAGGATTAGGGTTACAGGACAGGTTAGGGTCAGAAACACCAGAGGTCAAGCCTGGTTAGGGTTAGGAAAGGGCCAATGGACAACCAACTAGGGCTGGACTTAGAAGAATTTTCGAAAATTCCCATTCATTTCAATGGAAAACACTTTGACCAATCATAACTCTGGAACGGAAGGTCGTAGAGATTCGGGACCAAGATCCGCCTGCCCTAATATGGCCACGGGCAACACGCCAGTCTTGTCCCCGACTCTCTACGACCTTCCGTTCCCGAGATACAGCCCATTTCCTGTCCAAAACGGATGTAGCTCCCGAACGGAAGGTCACACGACCCCGAGACCACCACCATTCGAACCGGGGTGTCCCAATTAGTCAGTACAGCCAATTTCACCCACCTGCAGTACCCACAAGTACCAGAAAGGACTCACTTATAGGATCGGTCGAGGATCAGTCATGACCGATCGTGGTTATCATCCCTATACCTAACCCTAACCCTAACCCTAACCCTAACCCTAACCCTAACCCTAACCCTAACCCTAACCCTAACCCTAACCCTAACCCTAACCCTAACCCTAACCCTAACCCTAACCCTAACCCTAACCCTAACCCTAACCCTAATCACAACCACTCCCACAACCCAAACCCTAACCATAACCACTCCCACAACCCTAATTGGGGGTTATGGTTAGGATTAGGGTTACAGGACAGGTTAGGGTCAGAAACACCAGAGGTCAAGCCTGGTTAGGGTTAGGAAAGGCCCAATGGACAGTCAACTAGGGCTGGACTTAGAAGAATTTTCCAAAATTCCCATTCATTTCAATGGAAAACACTTTGACCAATCATAACTCTTGAACGGAAGGTCGTAGAGCTTCCAAACCAACATCCGCCTGCCCTAATATGGCCACGGGCAACACGCCAGTCTTGTCCCCGACTCTCTACGACCTTCCGTTCCCGAGATACAGCCCATTTCCTGTCCAAAACGGATGTAGCTCCCGAACGGAAGGTCACACGACCCCGAGACCACCACCATTCGAACCGGGGTGTCCCAATTAGTCAGTACAGCCAATTTCACCCACCTGCAGTACCCACAAGTACCAGAAAGGACTCACTTATAGGATCGGTCGAGGATCAGTCATGACCGATCGTGGTTATCATCCCTATACCTAGCGGAACCCTAACCCTAGCAGCCACAGACCAGCACGCAGGCCAAGTCAAAACACTAACCAAACCCTATACACAAAGTCTGCCACAATACTAGGCCAAACCACAACCCTAACCCTAATCACAACCACTCCCACAACCCAAACCCTAACCATAACCACTCCCACAACCCTAATTGGGGGTTATGGTTAGGATTAGGGTTACAGGACAGGTTAGGGTCAGAAACACCAGAGGTCAAGCCTGGTTAGGGTTAGGAAAGGGCCAATGGACAACCAACTAGGGCTGGACTTAGAAGAATTTTCGAAAATTCCCATTCATTTCAATGGAAAACACTTTGACCAATCATAACTCTGGAACGGAAGGTCGTAGAGATTCGGGACCAAGATCCGCCTGCCCTAATATGGCCACGGGCAACACGCCAGTCTTGTCCCCGACTCTCTACGACCTTCCGTTCCCGAGATACAGCCCATTTCCTGTCCAAAACGGATGTAGCTCCCGAACGGAAGGTCACACGACCCCGAGACCACCACCATTCGAACCGGGGTGTCCCAATTAGTCAGTACAGCCAATTTCACCCACCTGCAGTACCCACAAGTACCAGAAAGGACTCACTTATAGGATCGGTCGAGGATCAGTCATGACCGATCGTGGTTATCATCCCTAACCCTAACCCTAACCCTAACCCTAACCCTAACCCTAACCCTAACCCTAACCCTAACCCTAACCCTAACCCTAACCCTAACCCTAACCCTAACCCTAACCCTAACCCTAACCCTAACCCTAACCCTAACCCTAACCCTAACCCTAACCCTAACCCTATTAGGGTTACAGGACAGGTTAGGGTCAGAAACACCAGAGGTCAAGCCTGGTTAGGGTTAGGAAAGGGCCAATGGACAACCAACTAGGGCTGGACTTAGAAGAATTTTCGAAAATTCCCATTCATTTCAATGGAAAACACTTTGACCAATCATAACTCTGGAACGGAAGGTCGTAGAGATTCGGGACCAAGATCCGCCTGCCCTAATATGGCCACGGGCAACACGCCAGTCTTGTCCCCGACTCTCTACGACCTTCCGTTCCCGAGATACAGCCCATTTCCTGTCCAAAACGGATGTAGCTCCCGAACGGAAGGTCACACGACCCCGAGACCACCACCATTCGAACCGGGGTGTCCCAATTAGTCAGTACAGCCAATTTCACCCACCTGCAGTACCCACAAGTACCAGAAAGGACTCACTTATAGGATCGGTCGAGGATCAGTCATGACCGATCGTGGTTATCATCCCTATACCTAGCGGAACCCTAACCCTAGCAGCCACAGACCAGCACGCAGGCCAAGTCAAAACACTAACCAAACCCTATACACAAAGTCTGCCACAATACTAGGCCAAACCACAACCCTAACCCTAATCACAACCACTCCCACAACCCAAACCCTAACCATAACCACTCCCACAACCCTAATTGGGGGTTATGGTTAGGATTAGGGTTACAGGACAGGTTAGGGTCAGAAACACCAGAGGTCAAGCCTGGTTAGGGTTAGGAAAGGGCCAATGGACAACCAACTAGGGCTGGACTTAGAAGAATTTTCGAAAATTCCCATTCATTTCAATGGAAAACACTTTGACCAATCATAACTCTGGAACGGAAGGTCGTAGAGATTCGGGACCAAGATCCGCCTGCCCTAATATGGCCACGGGCAACACGCCAGTCTTGTCCCCGACTCTCTACGACCTTCCGTTCCCGAGATACAGCCCATTTCCTGTCCAAAACGGATGTAGCTCCCGAACGGAAGGTCACACGACCCCGAGACCACCACCATTCGAACCGGGGTGTCCCAATTAGTCAGTACAGCCAATTTCACCCACCTGCAGTACCCACAAGTACCAGAAAGGACTCACTTATAGGATCGGTCGAGGATCAGTCATGACCGATCGTGGTTATCATCCCTATACCTAGCGGAACCCTAACCCTAGCAGCCACAGACCAGCACGCAGGCCAAGTCAAAACACTAACCAAACCCTATACACAAAGTCTGCCACAATACTAGGCCAAACCACAACCCTAACCCTAATCACAACCACTCCCACAACCCAAACCCTAACCATAACCACTCCCACAACCCTAATTGGGGGTTATGGTTAGGATTAGGGTTACAGGACAGGTTAGGGTCAGAAACACCAGAGGTCAAGCCTGGTTAGGGTTAGGAAAGGGCCAATGGACAACCAACTAGGGCTGGACTTAGAAGAATTTTCGAAAATTCCCATTCATTTCAATGGAAAACACTTTGACCAATCATAACTCTGGAACGGAAGGTCGTAGAGATTCGGGACCAAGATCCGCCTGCCCTAATATGGCCACGGGCAACACGCCAGTCTTGTCCCCGACTCTCTACGACCTTCCGTTCCCGAGATACAGCCCATTTCCTGTCCAAAACGGATGTAGCTCCCGAACGGAAGGTCACACGACCCCGAGACCACCACCATTCGAACCGGGGTGTCCCAATTAGTCAGTACAGCCAATTTCACCCACCTGCAGTACCCACAAGTACCAGAAAGGACTCACTTATAGGATCGGTCGAGGATCAGTCATGACCGATCGTGGTTATCATCCCTATACCTAGCGGAACCCTAACCCTAGCAGCCACAGACCAGCACGCAGGCCAAGTCAAAACACTAACCAAACCCTATACACAAAGTCTGCCACAATACTAGGCCAAACCACAACCCTAACCCTAATCACAACCACTCCCACAACCCAAACCCTAACCATAACCACTCCCACAACCCTAATTGGGGGTTATGGTTAGGATTAGGGTTACAGGACAGGTTAGGGTCAGAAACACCAGAGGTCAAGCCTGGTTAGGGTTAGGAAAGGGCCAATGGACAACCAACTAGGGCTGGACTTAGAAGAATTTTCGAAAATTCCCATTCATTTCAATGGAAAACACTTTGACCAATCATAACTCTGGAACGGAAGGTCGTAGAGATTCGGGACCAAGATCCGCCTGCCCTAATATGGCCACGGGCAACACGCCAGTCTTGTCCCCGACTCTCTACGACCTTCCGTTCCCGAGATACAGCCCATTTCCTGTCCAAAACGGATGTAGCTCCCGAACGGAAGGTCACACGACCCCGAGACCACCACCATTCGAACCGGGGTGTCCCAATTAGTCAGTACAGCCAATTTCACCCACCTGCAGTACCCACAAGTACCAGAAAGGACTCACTTATAGGATCGGTCGAGGATCAGTCATGACCGATCGTGGTTATCATCCCTATACCTAGGGGCCCTAACCCTAATTCTCAACTTAACCCTAGCCCTAGGGGCCCTAACCCTAATTCTCAACTTAACCCTAGCCCTAGGGGCCCTAACCCTAATTCTCAACTTAACCCTAGCCCTAGGGGCCCTAACCCTAATTCTCAACTTAACCCTAGCCCTAGGGGCCCTAACCCTAATTCTCAACTTAACCCTAGCCCTAGGGGCCCTAACCCTAATTCTCAACTTAACCCTAGCCCTAGGGGCCCTAACCCTAATTCTCAACTTAACCCTAGCCCTAGGGGCCCTAACCCTAATTCTCAACTTAACCCTAGCCCTAGGGGCCCTAACCCTAATTCTCAACTTAACCCTAGCCCTAGGGGCCCTAACCCTAATTCTCAACTTAACCCTAGCCCTAGGGGCCCTAACCCTAATTCTCAACTTAACCCTAGCCCTAGGGGCCCTAACCCTAATTCTCAACTTAACCCTAGCCCTAGGGGCCCTAACCCTAATTCTCAACTTAACCCTAGCCCTAGGGGCCCTAACCCTAATTCTCAACTTAACCCTAGCCCTAGGGGCCCTAACCCTAATTCTCAACTTAACCCTAGCCCTAGGGGCCCTAACCCTAATTCTCAACTTAACCCTAGCCCTAGGGGCCCTAACCCTAATTCTCAACTTAACCCTAGCCCTAGGGGCCCTAACCCTAATTCTCAACTTAACCCTAGCCCTAGGGGCCCTAACCCTAATTCTCAACTTAACCCTAGCCCTAGGGGCCCTAACCCTAATTCTCAACTTAACCCTAGCCCTAGGGGCCCTAACCCTAATTCTCAACTTAACCCTAGCCCTAGGGGCCCTAACCCTAATTCTCAACTTAACCCTAGCCCTAGGGGCCCTAACCCTAATTCTCAACTTAACCCTAGCCCTAGGGGCCCTAACCCTAATTCTCAACTTAACCCTAGCCCTAGGGGCCCTAACCCTAATTCTCAACTTAACCCTAGCCCTAGGGGCCCTAACCCTAATTCTCAACTTAACCCTAGCCCTAGGGGCCCTAACCCTAATTCTCAACTTGCCTCTGGACCTTGGATAATCCATCCCCTGGACCAAGGGTCTGTAAAGCCTGATCCTCATACACCCCCTTGTCCTTCCCATTTTTGATTTTTCCTCACTACGACATACCCAATTTAAATGACGAACTTGTCAAGCTGTGTTTACGCTTTATAACAAGTTGTTCATTTAAATCGGGTATGTTGGAGTGGGGAATAATCAAAAAGGGGCAGGACAAGGAGGGGCATGAGGATCAAGCTTTAGGACCAGTGTTTTTAATTTAACCGTAAGCCTAACCCTTTTTTTAAAGATGTACCCTCATTAGACAATCCTGATACTAATGAACAGTTATCTAATGCTGCAGTCGCTAGAAAATAACACTTTACTTCAATCAGGTGCATTAAAAGGGTTCTCATCATGAAAACCTTTTCCCTGTTTCTGCCAAATGGCCAATTGGAATACACTTGGAAGATGAAAATATCTTTAGGTTAAAGAAACCTAGCCCCACTCAAACTAGCGTTACAAATGTGTTCCGCTGACATAAACCTAGTGAATAATGAAACACAAAGGCGTAACATTTTTTATTAACATAAATTCATCCCAGCATGTGAACTTAAGTAGCTACACTTCATTCTGAAGCTGCCATTACACTGCACAAGTAAAGACACACAACTTACAACATTTACATGTAATCATTAAGCTGACAATTTTATTGGAAGTGATTTAAGAGAGCTGTCATTGAGCCAATTATTTTTTGATTGAATCATACCTCATCAGAACCAATAAGATGACCAATGATTGTGGACATAACGCAAGAGACAGAGTTGATGTTCTTGAAGATTATGAATGACTGCCATGATGCAAACTCTGTCATAGCCTGAGTTGATTGCACCACACCCAGAAGATGAACATCTATAGGTCAGTTACACAAGTGTAGTCCCACCCAAACCCCAAAAGATTGTGTTCCACTGACAAAAACCTTAAATGAATGGAAAACGAATAAAATACAAGGGAAAAGTTTTATTAATAGTTTTGTTTTATTAATATAGCATGTACTCATCACACCATGTGATCTTAACCAATAACACCCAACTCAGAAGACGCTAATTGTGTTCCTATAACACACAAGATTGAAATTAAAATTTTTGAGGATTAAGAATTAACGCCACTGAAACGCCATTTACTGTTGCTGCCTGATAGTCGATTGAACTACAAACAGAAGCTGAATATATCTAGTTACATGAGCATGTGCCCACCCAAACACTAAAAGCTGTTTTCAGTGACAACCAAAATATTTATGTAAATTAATATTGAATAAAATTAATGAAATGTTTAAAGGGAATACAAATAAAGTTTTTTATTAGCATGAGCACACCCCACCATGTTATCAAAACTCAGGAATTTGGGCCTCATTAACTAGATGTAGTGACCTTTGCCATACAGACTAGGAAGTTGATAAACAGTAACTAATCCCACAACCTTTTAGCTGTCAGACCACATGTTCTGTCTGTTTTAGATGTTTACCCTCCTCAGACTCTGGATACTAATGAATGGATCATTATCTAGTGCTGCAGTCACTAAAAAAATAAACCTTCATTTGAATCAGGTGCATTAAGGGGGAACATTTAAAATATACAGACTTAAAATCCATGAAGATTAAGAAATACTGCTATACCAACACAAATCCCATCACTGTTGCTGCCTGATTGAACTACACCCAGAAGCTGAATAGTTCTATAGGTCAGTTACAAGACTAGGCCCACCCAAACCCTAAAAGCTGATATGTTCCACTGACAGAAAACATCCCTAACTCAATAATCAAAAAGTGAAATAAAGGGGAGTAAACTAATATGGGCTCATCCCAAATGAAATTTTAACTAGCTACACCGGATTCAGAAGCCTTTAATACTTGTGTTCCAATACGACAAAAATGTAAAGTAAGAATTTAAGTCTTTGAAGTCCAAGATAAAGATTTACTGCCATACTAACAGTTACCCTGTCACTGTTGCGCAATTCAACTACATCGAGAAGCAGAGTATTTCTATAAGTCTGTTACAAGACTAGATTCAACCAAACCCTAAAAACCAGTGTTACACTAACTGAGAAATTAACTAAGTGAAAGAAGAAAATCTGTTTTTGATTAGCATGAGCTCATTCCACCATGTGAAGTTAACTAGCACCATTATCAAGCTTGGTGGAACCCTGACCTTTTCAGATGTGCTGGAGCAGGGAAACATCTATAAATGTCAGGACATTGGGCCTCATGAACTAAAATTGACCTGTCATACAGAGTAGGACATTGATGATTTATCACAATTTTCGGAGACAACATAATCTGTCCGTTTTCAAAATTTACCCTCAACACTCCTGATACTAATGAATGGATCATTATCTAGTGCTGCAGTCACTAGAAAATAACCGTTCATTTGAATCAGGTGTATTAAGAGGGAACATTTAAAAAAGACAGAATTAAAGTCATTGGAGATTAAGAAAAACTGCTATACTAACAAATCCTATCACTGTTGCTGCCTGATTGAACTACACACAGAAGCTGAATATTTCTATAGGTCAGTTACAAGACTAAGCCCACCCAAACCCTAAAAGCTGATGTGTTCCACTGACAAACCATAGCCCTAACTGAATAATGAAAAACAGTGGAATAGAAGGAGTCAACTAATATTGGCTCAACCCAAAATGAGATCTTAACTAGCTACACCAGATTCAGAAGCCATAAATACTTGTGTTCCAATATACCAAACATTAAAAATAATTCAAGTCTTTGAAGTCCAAGATAAATAATTACTGCCGTAGTAACGCTTACCCTGTCACAGCCCCTGATGGTCAATTGAACTACATCGAGAAGCTGAGTATTTATCAAGGTCAGTTACAAGACTAGGCTGACCCAAACACTACAAACTGATGTGTTCCACTAACAAATGCTAACCGAAGAATGGACAACAAAGTGAAACAAGAGAAGAAACCTGTTTTTATAATTATTAGCATGAAATCATCCTACCATGTGATCTTAACTAGCACCATTATCAAGCTTGGTGGAACCCTGACCTTTTCAGTTGCACTGGAGCAGGGAAGCATCTACAAGTGTCAGGACATTGGGCCTCATGAACTAAAATTGATGACCTGTCATACAGAGTAGGAAGTGTATCACTAGTCAAAAGTTTCAGAGACCACATAATCTGTCTGTTTTAAACATTTACCCTCACCACTCCTGAGACTAATGAATGGATCATTACCTAGTGCTGCAGTCACTAGAAAATAACCCTTCATTTGAATCAAGTGCATGGAAAGGGGGAACATTTAAAAAGCACAGAATTGAAGTCCTTGAAGATACTGCTATACTAACAAATCTTATCCCTGTTGCTGCCCCATGGTTGATTAAACTACACCAGAAGCTGAATATCTATAGGTCAGTTACACAAGCCTAGTCCCACCCAAACCCTAAAAGCTGATGTGTTCTACTGACAGAAACCATAGCCCTAACAGAATAATGAAAAACACATTGAAAGACAAGGGAAGAAAATTATCATGGGCTCATCCCAAAATTTAATCAGAACTAGCTACACCCATCTCAGAAACCTCTAATGCTTGTGTTCCAATACACTGCACAACTAGTATCAAGGAGCCTCATCCCACCATATGATCCTAACTAGCTACACTGGATTCAGAAGCCTTTAATACTCCTTCCAACACACAAAATGTAAAACATCAGAATTGAAGTCCAAGGTAAAGAATTACTGCAGTACTAACACAAACCTTGTCACTGTTGCTGCCCCTGATGGTTGATTGAACTACACTGAGAAGCTGAGTATTTCTATTAGTCACTAGGCCCACCCAAAGCCTAAAAAATTATGTGCTCCACTAACAGAAACAGGGTTATGATTTCATGAGCTTTAGGGTTTGGGTGGGCCTAGGCTTGTGTAACTGACTCAGCTTCTGGGTGTTGTTTAATCAACCATGGGCAGCAACAGGGATAAGACTTGTTAGTATGGCAGTATTTTTTAATCTTTAAGGACTTTAGTTCTGTGTTTTTTATGTTCCCCCTCCCAACACTCCTGATACTAATGAACGGAGCATTATCTAGTGCTGCAGTCACTAGAAAATAAACCTTCATTTGAATCAAGTGCATTGAAAGGGGGAACATTAAAAAAACAGAATTAAAGTCCTTGAAGATTAAAAGGAATACTGCCATACTAACAAATCTCATCACTGCTGCCTCATGGTTGATTAAACTACACCCAGAAGCTGAGTCAGTTACACAAGCCTAGGCCCACCCAAACCCTAAAAACGGATGTGTTCTATTGACAGATATGGGGGGGGGTCAATACCTCCAGTGTCTGGGATTACTATCTTGGTCCACTGGGAGGGCCTTGAGTATTGACAGATGTAAGAGGCAAGGAGTGTGGTGTGGTGAGTGTATGAGTGGGGCTTTTCCCCATTAGAAGACCGGGCTACGATGAAGGTCCTGAGCCCTGGACCACCACATCCTGCGTGCTGTCCCGAGTGGGACCCAGGAGGGCCGCATACTTACAGCCCACCCAAACAAGCTGCTTGTTAACACCGCTAGGTTACCACAGCCTGCCCGGAGAGGGCCTGAAGATCTCCCTCCCAGACTCATCCAAACAAAACTGCTTGAGGTGAAGGACACCACAGTCTTGCCTAGAGGCTAGGGGGAATGCTGGCGGAAGGGAGGGAACATTCTAAAATCTTAACTCCCCACAAGCTTCTACCAGCAGCTAAGGGCCGAGAGAGAGAGGTTAGGTTTACCCGGCCAGACAAGTTGCCCCTGTCACAGCCTCCCCAGAAAAGTTTAATACATGTGTTCCAATACACCGCACAACTACAAGTATCAAACGAGACTCCAGAGAGAAAGAGATAAGGTCTGGTTTACCCAGCCAGACAAGCTGCCCCTGTCACAGCCTGCCCAGAGATTTAATACTTTTGTTCCAATACACCGCACAACTACAAGTAGCAAATGAGGAGAGACATAAGGATAGGTTTACCCACCTAGACGAGCTGCCCCTGTCACAGCCTGTCCAGAGAAGTTTACCAACCCAGACAAGCTGCCCCTGTCACAGCCTGCCCAGAGAGAGTTAATACTTTTGTTCCAATTCACCGCACAACTACAAGTAGCAAACGAGACCAGAGAGGGTAGGTTTACCCAGCCAGACAAGCTGCCCCTGTCACAGCCTGCCCAGAGACATTCACCTTACCTGGCAAGCTGCCCCTGTCACAGCCCGCCCAGAGATGTTTACCCACCTGGAGAAGCTGCCCCTGTCACAGCCTGCCCGGAGATTTTATACTTGTGTTCCAATACACCGCACAACTACAAGTATCAAATGAGGAAAGACAGATAAGGATAGGTTTACCCACCTAGACAAGCTGCCCCTGTCACAGCCTGTCCAGAGAAGTTTACCCAGCCAGACAAGCTGCCCCTGTCACAGCCTGCCCAGACAGATATAACACTTGTGATCCAGTACACCGCACAACTACAAGTATCACATGAGGAAAGACAGATAAGGATAGGTTTACCGACACACCCAGTCAAGTTGCCCCTGTCACAGCCTGCCCATGGAGGTCAACACCTCCAGTCAAGCTGCCCCTGTCACAGTCTGTCCAGAGATGTTTACCCACCCAGACAAGCTGCCCCTGTCACAGTCTGTCCAGAAAAGTTTACCCACCCAGACAAACTGCCCCTGTCACAGCCTGCCCATGGAGGTTTACCCAGCCAGACAAACTGCCCCTGTCACAGCCTGCCCAGAGAGGTGTACCCAGTCAGACAAGCTGCCCCTGTCACAGTCTGTCCAGAAACATGTACCCACCCAGACAAACTGCCCCTGTCACAGCCTACCCAGAGAGGTGTACCCAGTCAGACAAGCTGCCCCTGTCACAGCCTGCCCAGATATGTTTACCCAGCCAGGCAAGCTGCCCCTGTCACAGCCTGCCCAGATATGTTTACCCATCCAGACAAGCTGCCCCTGTCACAGCCTGCCCAGATATGTTTACCCAGCCAGGATAGCTGCCCCTGTCACAGCCTGTCCAGATATGTTTACCCATCCAGACTAGCTGCCCCTGTCACAGCCTGCCCAGATATGTTTACCCAGTCAGACAAGCTGCCCCTGTCACAGCCTGCCCAGAAACGTTTACCCACCCAGACAAACTACCCCTGTCACAGCCTGCCCAGAGAGGTGTACCCAGTCAGACAAGCTGCCCCTGTCACAGCCTGCCCAGATATGTTAACCCATCCAGGCAAGCTGCCCCTGTCACAGCCTGCCCAGATATGTTTACCCATCCAGACAAGCTGCCCCTGTCACAGCCTGCCCAGATATGTTTACCCAGTCAGACAAGCTGCCCCTGTCACAGCCTGCCCAGATATGTTTACCCACCCAGACAAGCTGCCCCTGTCACAGCCTGCCCAGAGAGGTTTAATACTCGTAGTAGTGCAGTGTACTGGAACGCAAGTATCAACTGAAACTCTCTCGAGAGAAAGAAAGTTAGGTTCCTCCAGCCTATCCATAGAGGATTAATACTTGTAGTTGTGCGGTGTATTGGAACACAAGTATCAAAGACTCTAGAAAGAGAGAGACAGAAAGAAATAAAAGGGTTAGGTTAGGTTTACTCTGTTAGACAAGCTGCCCCTGTCCCAGCCTGCCCAGACAGGGTTACCTTACCTGGCAAGCTGCCCCTGTCACAGCCTGCCCAAAAAGAGGGTTACCTTACCTGGCACACTGCCCCTGTCACAGCCTGCCCAAAGAGGGTTACCTTACCTGGCAAGCTGCCCCTGTCACAGCCTGCCCAAAGAGGGGTTACCTTACCTGGCAAGCTGCCCCTGTCACAGCCTGCCCAAAGAGGGGTTACCTTACCTGGCAAGCTGCCCCTGTCACAAAGAGGGTTACCTTACCTGGCAAGCTGCCCCTGTCACAGCTTTCCCAAAGAGGGGTTACCTTACCTGGCAAGCCACCCCTGTCACAGCTTACCCAGAGTGAGTTACCTTACCTGACAAGCTGCCCCTGTCACAGCCTGCCATACCTTACCAAGCATTTAACACCTGAGTTCCATACACTGCACAACATCAGGGTTATTTGCTGAATTACCATACCTTACCGAGCACTTAACACCTGAGTTCCATACACCGCACAACTTCAGGGTTAACTGCTGACTCTCAAATGTGAATGAGCGGTAAGTCATTCAATGAGATGCCGTTAACAGTTATGGTTAAAATTCAGATTTTTTTTATGATTCTTTTTTCAGTTCATAGCATCCACTTGACAAATATTATGAATAGTACCCAAAACTTAACTCTAATATGCACAGATAATTAATGAAATTAAAATTAAAATAGAAAAAGTTGAAGTACCCACAATCCCTTGCGGTGAGGGGAGGTGGACCACTTCAGTTGTCCCAAAGTGCTTTAAATGAAATAAAATAAAAAATCAATAAAAAACACAACAGACCAGAACAAAAAACACTATATTCACTGGAGCATTTGGGGTAAAATAAATCAAATGAGGTCAAATTACATAAAGAATACAATAAATAAATGAAAGAAATGAGTTTACAGAGAGAGCGCTCCCTTGGAGAGGTGACCAACTCAGTGTTTGAGGGCTACATGTAAGAGGGCCAGGAGCATGACACTCTCTCCTAATGCTGGTTTTCTCTTCATGTAGTTTGTATGTCCTTGTAATAGCATGAGATGTTTATAACAGTCAATACTTTGAGTTTTGGTTATTAGAGGGAAAGATTCACAGTGTCAAATAAACATATATTCTGTGTGATGGCACATTGACTCTCTCACCACTCAAATCTCAGTTTATGCATTAAGTCAATAATGTAAATAAATAATATAACATAATAACATTGAAAACACCACTAATTAGAACAACCTTAGCTGTTGTGGCGATCTGCTAAGATGTTATCGAGCAGGTCAGAGCTACAGTGTATTACACAAATATTACTTTTATTACATATTGTACATACATTTAAACACACACACGTATTATATTGACATTTCATAAATTTAGCAGACACTTTTTTCTAAAGTGATACGAATAGTGAAGTGATTGTGCCTACACCGAACCGCACTACAGGGGGTCAGATGGATCACCCCAAGTCCAAAAAATATTTGTTTGTTCTAACCCCAAGTTAAAAAATATTTGTTTGTTCTAACCCCAAATCCAAAAAATATTTGTTTGTTCTAACCCCAAATCAAAAAATATTTGTTCTAACCCCAAATCAAAAAATATTAGTTTGTTCTAATCCCAAATTCAAAAAATATTTGATTGTTCTAACCCCAAATCCAAAATTATTTGTTTGTTCTAACCCCAAATCCAATTTTTTTTGTTTGTTCTAACCCCAAATCAAAAAATAATTGTTTGTTCTAATCCCAATCAAAAAAATATTTGTTTGGTCTAACCCCAAATCCAAAATTATTTGTTTGTTCTAACCCCAAATCCCAAAAATATTTGTTTGATCTGTTACCCCCTGTTGTCACTTAGTGAAAGGGCGCAACATAAGGCAACAGACATGGGGCCGGTTCTTCGTACATCGCTAACTCAGTTAGCTGGATTTGATTGTTGACGATTTGGCATGATCTTGGATCGTTTGGTTCTTCGAAGCTCATCCTAGACTTGTCGTCATAGCAACAGGTCCGTAAAATAAAACCTGCTTGGGAGCAGGTTTACTTCATGTAAACAAGATTAGATTGAAGCTTTATAAGCGGAGGAGATAAGGAAGTATGTCGCAGCCATACGCGAGCAACCTCTTGCGGAAGGTGGGAAGTGTAATTGTTGAGAGATACCGTTTTTTTCAACCTTTTTTGAGTGGCTTTTATAAATAGACAAACACATCATTTAACAGTGCTTTTAAAAGGGAGGAAAAATAAGTGGCTTTTTAAAATAAAGACAGTATGAATTAAAGGCTACCATTTTGTAGAATATTCTTGTATTTCACTTTTACTTTAATTTGTCTGCTACTTTTTGCCAGCCCACTCTCCTGGCATTTGCAGACTTTGAGGTGTTCCCTGTCGTTTTAAATAACGACTCCAATTTGGCATAACCTTCCATTAAAAGCTCTTGTTCTGATTGGGAGAAAAAGTGGGCACGTTCTTTGGCCATGCTGAACAGCCAATAGCAGCATTGCTGATCAATGTTTCTACTATCGATACATATCCCCTTTTAAGCCAACACATGATCGTATCCAGTGATACTAATCATACACAACAGGTTTGTTCGAAGAACCCAGTTAGCCGGATCATGATTTGCACGATGAAATCATCTTGGATGTGTCATTTGTTCTCGGATGTATTAAGCAACGTACGAAGAACGGGCCCATGGTGGGTAAGGGTGCAGCAACACAAAATCAGGAAAACAGTTTATAAATCAATAATCTTTATTTACAAAAAGTACAACACAGGGATCAAAGAGGATTTACAGTGGCACCAAATGAAAGAAACAATAACCCACCCCCCCTTGACAGGTGCTAAGCACCTATAAATACAGAGGGTGGAGCTCACTCGAACCTAGGGTTGTAACAGCAGGTAAACCTACATGATGTTAGATTTAGACCCCAGGGTATCTTACTGTCCTCACTTGTCCCTGTGTGTAAAACAAAGTAAGAACACAAACACAAACAATGTTGATGATCAAAGAACTATACGATACCTATTAGCCAAACAGAAGAGAGACAACTGAATACAAAGGGGAGTTCATATTTTGCACATCTGTTACTGCACCACCTGTACATTTTGTTCATTTTGCACATCTGTTCATTTTGTTCATTTTACACATCTGCTCATTGCATCATTTGCACTAACTGTACATACATGCAACCCGGTAATTTCTGTTTAATTTCTGTTTAATACTGTAGTATATTATACTATACAGCTGCACATTTGTCTAAAATCACTTGAATCTGTACATACCTTGTATATTCTGATTATACTGTTCATACTATGTATATTCTGAGTATACCCATATTTATTATATTCTGTTGGATTAACTGTTTTGCACTTCCGGTTGGATGCTAACTGTATTTCGTTACCCTGTACTTGTACCTGTGTAATGACAATAAAGTTGAATCTAATCTAATAAAGTGTGGGATTGCTTGATTGGTGACTGGGAACAGGTGATGGATGATGACAGGAACCAGGGGTGCATCTGGGAAAATGAAAGGTAAAAACAGAAGAGGGAGACAAAACCAACACAGAACCAAACAAGACCAAGACCAAACAACCGTTGTTGTTCTATTCTGTACCTTTTGTAAGTCACTCTGGCTAAGAGCGTCTGCTAAATGACTAAATGTAAATGTGGTGGATCAGAGTTTAAATTAAATCCTACATGTAGCTCTTCATGAACAGGGTTTGCCATTCCCATCATGTAGCTAAATTACTGGACATGAGTACTTGTCATTTCAAAATAATAATTTACTTTAAGGAAAAAAAACTAAAACAGAATAAAGACATCAAACCACATTAAGTATTAAAGTCTCAGTTGTCAATTTTATTCACTCAACAATAAATGTTGTTTATTAATTGTTAATTGTCACATTTTATGTTCACTTGGAGATACAGTTTAGTGCACAGGTGTCAAGATCCAGTCCTTGAGGGCCGCTCTCCTGAAGGTTTGAGATGTTTCCCTGCTCCAGCACACCTCCACAGAGCTTGATAACGACCCTTCATTAGAATCAGGTGTGCTGGAGCAGGGAAACATCTCAAACCTTCAGCAGAGCGGAACCTCTAGGACTGGAGTTTGACACCCCTGGTTTAGTGCAAGACAATTGTTACAGTTGCCTGAATTCAGTGTATGATTACCTCCCTACCATCTAAACATGAAATAATTGTACTTTGATGTTTGTTCCATCGTGCAAAATATATTTCTAATATTATTTTATATACATGTTTTTGTTAAGATAGTAATCATGTTCATTGAAATGCACATCACTAGCAACAAAACACATAAGGTGCCATAGAAGTACTGGCACTGCAATACAAATCTTAATTTCAACGTTTTATAAATTATGATTGTTTTTGTTTTTTATACACAAGGCAACGGATTATAACTACAGTTTTTTTACTGTGAGAAATAATAAATACTGCAGCAAAAAAATAAAGTGGACTTCGGTGATATGCGACCATCATTACATGACATGCTGAGGGTGATTTTGAAACCATGATCCATTTTAGATTCCATTCATATGGTTAATAACAGTAATCAATCTCTTCATTGGCCAGAACAATGGCTGTTCTGCAGGGTATGTAGACCTGGAATGCACAGAGAGAACAAAGGGTTAATTTCAGAGGGGCTTTTGACACAACATAAGAGCAAAGATATTTTGTTTGCACCGCCACATAACAGCAGCCTGCATGATGAAAATCTTCCTCGAATACAAAGCTGTTGATCAATGTAGACCAGGGGTCTAACTTGTGCCATCGAGGGCAAAGATGGTGCAGGTTTTTGTGTCAAACAAGCACTAACCCAGCTGATTTCACTAAAGGGTTTCTCGACAAGGCAACAACAGTATTTTTGAAAAATCTAATCAGAGCTGGCGCTCAGTAAAATAGCTATGCAGACCAGTACAGTCAACAGTTTTGTGTTTCAGACTAAATTATTCATGTTGAGGGGTTATTTTAAAACATATCGATACGGACATCCATTCCATTTTCAAAGAGTCATTATATCAATAATTAGACAGTTCTGTTGGGATCATCATTACCTTCATACAGTTGGGTCGCCCATTAAAGGGCTGGGCCTCAGTGAAGAACTCAGTGTTATGCTCCAGTCTTCCATGACCCCCATACTGAATCTCATCAGAGTCCAGTTTAATGGTGTATCTAAACCAAAAGTTAAGGAACATTGCTGTGTAGAATGAGATGTTAGAGACCAAGAATACAGTCATATTCATGAGATGCTAAACCTCCTTTGACGTTTGAAGGCTACTTTGAGAACAGTCAGCTTTTTTTAACCGTATCATCACAGCTGAGAGCTACAGAGGGTTTCTGGGCACGATGAGGCCTCACTTGCAGATGGATGCTGTGACGGGCAACAGTGTACTGTAGGAAGCTTTCGCAGTGCGGGTTATATGTGACAAAATATATACATTTTAGGTGGTGCAGACTTATAATTAGCTGCACTCTATAGTCCGGAAAATACTGTACTATTGAATAATTTCATTAAATTATATTAGTACAAACATATATTTTTGCAAAACATCTCTATATTTATTATTAACTCAAATTATTACTCACTGTCAGTATTATCTCAAACTTTCATAACCTGCAAATGAACACAGGACTCCAAAGTTGGCTGTCACTGTACACAGTCAGTCACTGTACCACAACAATTAGTTAAAACAATTGTGTATTGGGAGAGTAGGAGTTTTACAACCCAAAAATTACCATGTTGGAATTGTTGAAAATCTAATATGAGTAACAGATGAAAAGATACTTTCCAGGAGAGTCCACTGCCACCTTGTAGTGCTGATAACTCTTGGTGGGGTGGAAGTTGAAGATGAACAGGACATTGGCTCTCTCAAATACTATCACTTTGTCCTCCTCATGTTGGGTGCTCACAAATGCCTGGAGAAGACAAAAATAATATCAAATATTTCTGGTTAGCCCTCCAAGTTTGTCCATACTGAAGTTTTTGGATCATCTTTTGAATAGAGTTTGGGTTAGGGTTTTGTCAATAGAGGAAAAAATGAAAGATAAGCCGATTGACGTGTTTTGCATTTCAAATACAAAATATAAGACTTTGTCTTTTGTATTTGATAGGTGTGATTGACAATCAACACATTTTGTTGTTTAAAATACTGTAAAACACTTGATGACAAGTCTACATGATGGCATTGTAAAAACGTGTGCAGTTTCTGTCATTAAGTCTGTGATTCACATTAGTGGGACTCACATACACTTCTGTAGCTATAGAGTATAGAGTATAGAGTATAGAGTATAGACAGTGCACAGTTCTCATGATGTAGCACAGTACAGATTATCAGCATCTTTGATACCTCGATTTTTCAGATCACAATTGAAAGAACGTGTTCAATCTCCACATCAAGTCATTTATGCACCTCGTGCATAGTTAAACTTAAAATTATGTTACAGCTAAATATGAAAATTGTTAAAGAAGATATGTGCATCTGAATGTTGATTAACCTTGATAGCTGAAGCCCATTTAGCAGACGCTTTTATCTAAAGCAGCTTCCAAGAGAGAGCATTACAAAAGAGCATAGGTCACTGATTATAACAACGTTGCAGGTAGCCAATGTACTCCCGGAATAAGTGTGCATAAATTCACATTAGCTAGCAAAGCTGATTACATGCTTAGCCTTGAGATCATTTCGAATCGAACAGGTATGCATTCCGCCAAACTTGAACAGGCATGTAACAATTTTATCATGGATTTTATTTCCATTTAGTCATTTAGCAGACGCTCTTATCCAGAGTGACTTACAGCAAGTAGAGGGACAGTTGGGTGAGGTGCCTTGCCCAAGGACACGACATCATGTTGGCAAAGCCTGTATTGGAACCAGGAACCTTCTGATTACTAGCCCGACTCCCTTACGATCGCCATTTTGCAAACGCATCAGTAGTTTGGCCGAAAGCATAATTCTAAATGGCGGAGGGAGACCTTGGTTCATCAAGCAACTGTTTTAGACCTTACTAGAGGGGAGTTCCTTGACATAAGAAGGTGTCCATTCTAGTTCAACTATATGAGACCAGTCGTATCTTCATATCTACATCTCTGGAGGTTCCACACCACAACTTGTCTTAGTGATTTCTCACTCAAAACAGAACTTTGTATATTTACCAACAAAGGATATAATTTGTAGAACTTTTGGGACCAAAACTCTTTTACCAAATTCTACACAACAATTCTTATAATACCAAAGCGCAAGAAAAAGAACACAGGACTGCATGAATCCCATACTAACATGTTCACCTCAATAACAAGTAAAACAAGACATTCACAAAACACAGCACAACATTTACAGCATTTCTCTGTCTGGAAAACTCAATTTGTCAGTGCAGGGGAAGAAAAGCTACAAAACACATTATGGAGATTTACTGGTAATCATGGTCATGTTCAGGAATCATAGATGAAGCCAAATACAGGAAGTACACAGAGGTGTATCCTACACTAGTGCTGTGCGATCTGGGTTTGTGTCTGTTACCTGAGGAGCAGAAAGCCAGCCATATTTGTCCTCAGTCTGGTTCATGTCCCGGTCAAAGGCGTACAGCTGGCAATAGCGGAGGTGGCCCATGTCCACCAGGTTATACTGCCTGCGAGCATAGTGGTAACTCTGGCCATTTCCCTCCCTTGGAAAATCCAGCCACTCTGGATGACCAAACTCATTCCCTGCAATAATAAAGTCAGGAAAGTTACAAGAGTGGCATGTTTGTTAGATGCTGCCACAATAACAACTAGCAAATGGAATATAAAAGCCACTGATACTTTAGGAATGCATCACAATTTAGCAGTGAGAAGCTGTTAAATGATGAACAGTGTGTGTGTGTGTGTGTGTGTGTGTACATATATATACAAATTTTTGGAAGTGTAACCGTTTCTACATTCAGTAGGAGTGTTGAACAATTGGAGTTTGCCTAGAATGCAACATGAAAAGATTGTTCTTAGAAACACAGCTAATCTAAAGATAGACAGAACGCTAATTAAAAGGTCATTATAAATACCCCCAGTCAAAGCTGATATTGTTCATACTCCTGGTAATTCTTTTAATTAAAAAGTGACTTTTATTCAACCAGCAAGTTTTTTTTCTCTTGATTATAAATGACACAGGCGTCGCCAGAAGATAATAAGACAATGTAGAAGAGACATAATTGTGCCAAAAAACTTCTCAGCTTTCATTTACATTTGAAAAAAAGGTGGCATGTCCAAAATTATTCATACCCTCCTCAATAACTAATAGAAAATCCTTTATTGGCTTCCTATAATTGCTAACCAGCTTTTAGCATCTCATGCAAACTGTCATAGTCTGTGGGAAAATCCCAATAGTCCAACCTGTTCTAAGGCATCCTAATGATCCTGATTCATTGGGGACGGCTGTTTTAATTAAAGTTAGTGGAAGATTGTGCATATTGTGGAAGACAAGAATACAACAGACATACAGGAGTTAATAACAAGAGCTGTCAGTAGGATTAAACCATAAGGTAGAGTTTGTTTGCAGACCAATAACATGTTGACATACCCATGAAGTTCAGGTAACCTTCTCCTCCCAGACCATGTGTGAGAAGTCGAATCATCTTATGGAGCTGCAGTCCCCGGTCAATAACAGGAGTCATGGGGTTTAGTGAACTCATGTTGGTGTACATCTCCTTATCCATCAGCCAGAAAGCCAGTGTCTTGTCCCCAACCAGAGCCTAATTTAGTGGGGCAAGAACAAATACTTTAGAACCAGTCAGATTCAGCAATTGGATTCAGTTGAAGCATAAATCATTACGTGTTGGGAAAGGGCAACCTGGTCATGGCTCTCGGCATAAGCAATACACTTCTCTCCGTAACGCCTGTTGGTCAGCGTGTACACGATATTTCCCATGTCCCAGTCTTCGTCCATATAACCCTTCAGGATCTGTGCATTGGGCAGGAAGACGCTTTTAAGTAAATTATAGTTTCCGTCTCCATTTTCTTTTTACATCTGAGCATTTAAGGGGCAACTCAGCATTATCCTTTTAATAAGTCACTTACACAGCCTGTTTAAAACAGTTAGGGTTAGTCTAAACCCCCCCTCCCTCCTTCTATAGACATACTGATTGCAAACAATATTCTGAGTATCTAATTCGCCTTACATACATAGATCATAGATTTTAAGAGATTTCATTGGCTAATGGTTTATTAGACCCATGTTTGAATACATGCTAAAATGCTTTTACCGTATTTTCCGCACTATAAGGCGCACTTAAAAGCCTTTAATTTTCTCAAAAAACAACAGTGCGCCTTATAATACGGAGCGCCTTAAGTATGGATCGATTGGTTACCGTAATTTCCGGACTTTAAGCCGCTACTTTTCCCCCACGTTTTGAACCATGCAGTTAAAAACAGACTTTTCTATACATTTTTCTTTAGTCCTCAGGAAGATGAATAAAAGACTTGTGGCTTCAGCGCAAAGGAGAATGAACCGACTCTAACAGTTGCACATTACATTTACATTTATACATTTAGCAGACACTTTTATCCAAAGCGCCTTACAAGAGAGAGCATTACAAAAGAGCATCTGTCACTGATCATAGCAGGGTTACATGCCCCAAGCATAGTGGGTTTACAGATTATGAAACATATCGTGAGAAACCAATAAGAGAAAGAAAAAGTGACAGTGGTTTTGTTTCCAGTGGTTTCAGTACGCAGAAGGAAGGAAAATAAAGCAACTTGGCTTTAGTGCAGATGAGGAAGATGAATAAAACCATCGAAAAACGTTTTTGTTTTGTTCGATCAGCACTTTTACTGCCGCGTTAAAGGCACTGCTCAGAAACAATCATTTCAGGTATACAAATAAACACTTATAATACAAAATCTTTCTATGTAAATATCTTATTTCTCAACCTGGATATCTGCGGCTTATATGTGACAAAATATATATTTATTTTCAATTTAAGGTGGTGCATCTTATATTTAGGTGCGCTCTATAGTCCGGAAAATACGGTATTTGTTACGTTTATCTGCTTTACAAAACAGACCATAAATTCTTGCTCTAAAATAATGGAACACAAAAACTAAGCTTGTTAAATTGTCTACAAACATAATGTGACAAATGTAACAAAATGTGAACATAAAACTGCAATATATAACATCAAACTGCAATATATAACACATAACAGCAGTGAGGTGATGACACAGTCACATGACCCAGAACATTTCCTCCAGGTTCATGAAGCAAGTTTGAAGTGAATCCACCAAAGATTACTTTGATGCTGTCTAACTTCCTGTTTCCACCAAAGATTACTTTGATGCTGTCTAACTTCCTGTTTCCACCAAAGATTACTTTGATGCGGTCTAACTTTCTGTTTCCACCAAAGATTACTTTGATGCGGTCTAACTTCCTGTTTCCACCAAAGATTACTTTGATGCGGTCTAACTTCCTGTTTCCACCAAAGATTACTTTGATGCGGTCTAACTTCCTGTTTTCTCGCTTTAGAAGATATAAATTCCCAGGAAGGAACAACTGTCAGATTTTTTCTTTTCAGTTTCAAAAATGTTATTATTGATTTGTTCTTTATTTGTTCTGTTATCAAGTGGCATTCTATTTCTCTTGTGCATTCTTCAATCTACATTGAATCCAGTATGAACAGACGGACCAATAACAGCCCAAAGACAATGACTCTAACCCTAACAGCCTGGTGGAGATTCTCACCTGGATCCACTTGTCTGGGATGGCCATGGCCAGGCGATAGTCAAATCCCAAACCGCCCTCAGCTACAGTTCTGCACAGAGCAGGCATCCCAGACACATCCTAGAAGAGAACAACATTTTAAGAGAGTGTTTGTATGTATTTCAGTAAAATGGAGTACAGTGATAGTTGTTCTCCTCCACGCTACTGAACCATGGAGGTGACAGGATCAGTCCATTAAAGAGGTCATATCTTCTGTCACACCAGCCATACACACTGATGGACAATATCACATTTTAAATTATAAATCCTGACACAACACTGTATATTCTACAAGACCAATACTTGTATAATTGTAATTGTATAGTCTGTACATAATCATTTATCCAAGCCTCTGCCCCCCCTACAATCTGAATTTTAAGATTTAATCAGATGAAAACTGATGAAAGTCGTTACAATAATGGCTGTGGGGGAGTATCGCTGAGGGTTGATTAAAAACATTGTGTTTGTCTGTTTTAGGACTGGCATACAATATACATACATAGAGTGTTGTGGCTCTGTGGAGCATGTAAACAGAATTACACAGCTTTACCTCTGCAATGGTGATGCAGTCTGGGTAGAGATTATGTAAAATGTGGTTGGCGAGCATTAGATAGACAACGGAGTCTTCATCCACTTGAAGGCCGAAGTACTCTGAGTAATCCCCAGAAAACCCAGTGCCTAAAGTGAGAGGTTCAACATGCACCAAACAAAAAGGTAACTGATCTCTTAATAAACTCTATTGATAAAAGGATCTAATACCCTGGATATCCAATGGGATCAAACACACTGGAGAACTGTGACAATATCTGAGTCTAAATCTGTGTGTATAAGTCTCAAATAAAAAGATACTAGTACTGTATTACTATATATACTATACTAGTACCGACATAATGTAGACTAGAGTATTTATTAAAGATCCAGCAAAAATTCACATAGATTACAAACCAAATTCACAGATACAGTCTTACCTATGCCATGGTGGTGGTAAAGCATGGACGTGACCCCATCAAATCTAAAACCGTCGAAACGATACTCCTCCATCCACCAGCGCAGATTAGACAACAGAAATCGCAGAACTTCCCAGCTAGAGATGTGAAAACATAGGATTTAATATAGGATTTAAAGGTCAAACAAACAAACTGTTGTGAAAGTCAAATATTCAGATGATGACGTTCCATACATGAACCCTAACCCTGATAAGCCACTTCTGCAGGACCAGAAGTTTGTGACAGAAGATCAACATGGCACCTCACGGGCCAATCATGGCCTCCCATGGCTTCTCCCATCACTGCTACGCTGACGACACGCAGCTGTATCTTTCCTTTCCCCCCAACTGATCAAGGGATATCGACCAGAATTGAGGCCTGCCTCTCTGACATCTCAGCCTGGATGACCAGACATCACCTCCAGCTGAACCTCACCAAAACAGAACTCCTCATCATCCCTGCCAAACCCTCAGTCACCCACGATCTCTCCATCACTATGGGATCTGCAAAAGTGACCCCTTCATCCTCTGCCAGGAACCTGGGGGTCACCTTGGACGACGAGCTCTCCCTCACAGCTCACATTGCCGCAGTCTCTCGGTCATGTAGATTCACCCTCTACAACATCAGGAAAATCAGAAAATACGTCTCTCAACATTCCACCCAACTGCTATCCAAGCACTTGTCCTCACAAAGATGGATTACTGCAACTCGCTACTAGCCGGCCTTCCTGCAAAGGGTTAGGTTTAGGGTTAAGGGTTAACCCTAACCCTACCCAGACGCTGTCATGTCACCCCACTCCTCATCGCCCTCCACTGGCTTCCCGTCATGGCCCGCATCAGATTCAAGACCCTGGTACTGACCTTCCGGGCTGTAAACGGGACTGCCCCGACCTATATCAACTCTCTCCTCCAGCCCTATACCCCCACCCGTCACCTACGGTCAGCTGCTGACAACCGTCTAGTGGTACCCCCTCCCTCAAGAGCGCCCGAGCGCAACACAAACTCTTCCACTGCCTGGCTCCCCAATGGTAGAATCAACTCCCCACCTCCATCAGAAGCACAGACTGCCTTCTCACCTTCAAGAGAAGGCTTAAAACTCACCTATTTAAAGAATTTAATGGCATTTAGGAATAGTATGGCACTTTACATAATCTAATTTGCTTTAAAACAATCTGTTGGTCCCCATATGGTGACTTGCCAGTGTTGTATCTCTTGCTTTATGTTCACAATCGTTGTGTTATGCATTTATAGTTCTTCCCTTGGCACTTATTGGTTCTCATGATGTATGATTCACGATATAAAAAACCGACTGTGTTTGGGGTCTATCATGTTGCTATGCTCAATGACTGATACTCTTTGTAAAAGCTCTCTCTTGTAAGTCGCTTTGGATAAAAGCGTCTGCTAAATGAATAAATGTAAATGTTAAATGCAGCTATTAACAAGATTGCTGAAATGTAACGTCCGATTAGAACATCTTATATTTTCACTAATTGTTTAGGAGATGCAAATGTAAGAGGCTGATAATTACCTGGATATTTTGTTGAATTATTAACACGTAGCCCCAAATATACAATCTCACACTGAATATAAAAAAATATATGTATATATTTGGAAACATGATACTTCGTTATAAAACTGACCTCTCCTCTTTCAGACCATCACTGTGGACATAGTAAGAACATCATCCACTGCAAAAAGGTTAACCTTTCTCTTAAATTTGAGGAAAGACAGATTTCTCCCCATTCCTTAGTGAAAGTTGGTCTCAACAGCTTTGTGAATAGGTTTTCTCAGCAATTAACTTTTACTGCTATTTAAGATAACTCTTAGTTGTAAGATCAAATGCTTCATGAATACAGCGATTTCCTCTTAGTGCTGGTGTAGCTTTACTGTAAACCAACTGTCTGTCTGCATATGAAAACACAGTAGGGCTGCATTGGTGTCACTGCCTATCTTTCAACTAATGGAATGATTTTGATGATTTTTAGATGCAATATGATGTGTAGGTACAAATGTTAGCCTGTAGGTGGAGGTAGAATGCTTAAGAAGGCAATTGGGTATTTGAGGCAATGAATCAGAATGGGGTAAGAATGGCCTCTGATGTTTCTTATTATTAGTGTTCAGTAACCACTCATGACATCATCTTACATTTTCATAGTAACTGTTAACAAAACAAATGCACGCATTATATTACTCAATACAACAAAAAACCAATTGGAATACTCTAACATTACTTATAATACCCCAACACTGGTCAGAATACAGGATGAAAGATGCAGGTACACATTTGCACCAGGCCTGGTAGATATTACCTGGCATAGTTGAAGAGGCGGCTGTCCCATAGGCTGTGGTCTCCTCGGGGTGGTGCATGGAAGAAGCATGAGTCTGATCCATCAAAGTGATTCAAGCCATCCTCTGTGTTCTTGGAAGCATGGCTGTGGACTACATCTAGCAGCACCACGATGCCCAGGGAATGGGCCACGTCAATCAGCTGCTTTAACTCATCTGGTGTGCCATAGCGACTGTGGACAGACACACACGCACCTCATGAAGGGGAGCGCACATTTTATTCATTTAACAGGATCTTGTATATATAAAAATAAATTACAGATTACAAAACAGACTGTTCTTTCCAAGCATTGTGCAAAAACCAAAGTATCTCAACAGTGCAACAAAAACAGCTTAACCACAATATTCCATAGCACAGTGCATCAAAACAGTGTGGAATAAATGCAACATCAAACAATGGCATGGGTGCAGTCTCCTATAACAGCATCAAATACAACATGCAGACTTTTTGACATTACACATATCACATATCACAAGCAATGTACTATTGCTTTAATTAAATGTTGTTGAATATGATCCAAGATGTGTAGTGTGCTCTGTGTGTTGTGTTTAACATTGTATAAACCCTGTCAAATCATTATCAGCATGATTCTCTTTAACCATTTAGCAATAATGAACCAAAATCTATGGTTTAAGCGTAGAAATTGTATTAGCCTGAATGACCAACATTCTATTTTAACCTCACAAATTATTGCTTATTTCCAGTTGCTGGTGTTTTAGAGCCCAGTTTAGTGTGGGAGGCAAGAAGGGATCTAACATTTTAAAACACAACTGCACCGCTTTGCTTTAGAGACATCCGAGTCTGGAAACTTGATTAATTTGAGATTTTAATAACTTCTGACTTTCTGTCATTTCCCAGTGACACCTGGAGAAGAGTGATTGGGAAGAACGGCCCCCCTGATTGGAACCCGAGTGGTGTTAGGGTTATTGAACTTCTGTGCTAGTCACAGTTTGTCCATTAACGAACACCATGTTCAAGCACAAGAGTGTCCATCAGTGCACGTGGCACCAGGTGGCACAGGGGGGTGAAGGAGTGCTCACGGTGGGGAGCTGTTGACCTCCACTGGGGATGTTGTTGGACAGTGGAAAGAAAATGTTGCGGATCTACTCAATCCTGCCGTCACGTCTTCCGAGGACGAAGCAGAGGCTGGGGACTATGAGACGGATTTGCCTATCACCTGGCCTGAAGTCACCAAGGTAGTCGATGGACTCCTGAACGAGATTCGTCCTGAGTACCTAAAGTCTCTGGATGTTGTAGGACTGTCCTGGTTGACACGCCTCTGCAACATCATGTGGCAATCTGGAACAGAACCTCTGGATTGGCAGACCGGGAGGGTGGTCGCCCTATTCACCGGTAAGGTTTACACCAGGGTACTGGAGAGGAGAATCCGACCAAGAGTCGAACCTCGGATTCAGGAGGAGCAGTGTGGTTTTCGTCCTGGTCGCGGAACACTGGACCAGCTCTATACCCTCTGTTGGGTGCTTGAGGGTTCATGGGAGTTTGCCCAACCAGTCCACATGTGCTTTGTGGATCTGGACAACACATTAAACTGTGTCCCTTGTGGTGTCCAGTGGGCGGTTCTTCGGGAGTATGGGGTCCGGCGCCTTTAGTTAGGGGTTGTCCTCCTGTATGACCGGAGTAGGAGCTGTGTTTGCATTGTTCCTTTTCCTGGTGCATGCTGGACTCCGCCAGGGCTGCCCTTTGTTTCCAGTTCCATTTATTGTTTTTTATGGCCAGAATATCTAAGCGCAGCCAGGGGCAGCGGGTGTTCAGTTCGGGGAGCACAGGATCTCATCTCTGCTGTTTGATGATTATGTTGTCCTGTTGGCTTCATCGGACTGGGGCCTGCAGCTCTGCTCTGGAACAGTTTGCAGCCGAGTGTGAAGCAGCTGGGATGAGAATCAGCACCTCCAAATCCAAGGCCATGGTACTTGAAGGGAAAAAGGTGGCTTGCTCCCTCTGGGTTGGGAGTCCTTGCCTCAAGTGGAGGAGAATCAAGTCTCTCGGAGTCTTGTTCACAAGTAATGGAAGGATGGAACTTGAGATTGACAGGTGGCTCTGTGCCACATCTACAGTGATGCAGTCTCTGTATCGGACCATCGAGGTGATAAAGGAGCTGAGCCGTAAGGCAAAGCTCTCGATTTACCGGTCAATCTACATTCCTACTCTCACTTATGGTCATGAGCTTTGGGTAAGATCCCAAGACAAGATCACGGATACGAGCGGTCGAAATGACTTTCCTCTGTGGGATGGCCGGGCTTCCTCCGCGGGGTGGCCAGGTGCTCCTTTACAGAGACAGGGTGAGGAGCACGGTCACACAGGAAGAGCTTGGTGTAGAACTGCTGCTCCTCCACGTCGAGAGGAGCCAGCTGAGGTGGCTCGGGCATCCGTTTCGGACGCCTCCTGGACGCCTCCCTCGGGAGGTGTTCCGGGCATGTCCCACAGGAAGGCGGCCCCGGGGAAGACTCAGGACATGCTGGAGGGACTATGTCTCTCAGTTGACCTCGGAACACCTCGGGATCCCCCCGGAGGAGCTGGAGGAGGTGTGTGTGGAGAGGGAAATCTGGGCCTCCCTGCTCAGACTGCTGCACCTGCGACCCGGCCCCGGATAAAGCAGATGAAAATGGATGGATGGACGGATAACTTCGGATTTTAGTTCACCTGCTTATATATTCTAGTCATCCTTCTATTTTGGTCTTGACTTACAAGAAGGTAACTAAAGAACTTAGTTGTCAATTTGTGTTAAAATTACCCCTGGAACTTTAGAATTCAGATTTTTGTAAAGCACTTACAGACTTAGTAAAGACTTCCTGAAGTATACTGCAGTGACACAAACAGTGAAACAGTGAGTAATGAACTTCAAAGTTATCCAGACAAATTTGTTGTACTGGACTCTTAGTGGTTAGGGTTAGGTTAACCCTAACCCTTATGGTATAACATTGTTTTTATGTTGCCAAAGCATGCATGCATGTTTACAGTTCTGAAAATATGCAGTCTATTGGCACACCAGAAAAACGACATAAAGGTCTATAGAGTTGAATATCAGTTCAAGTGTATTTAGGTTTGTTTGCTCCAGAGCTTTGTGTTTGTGTGCTTATTCGTTGAACTGCTGATGTGTGAGTATAACACAATGGGGAAGTTGTGTTACTGTCAGTATTGACACACAGGAACTCTCCGAGCTCAAAGCTCCTCAAGTCCCATGAACAGGAAAGGATGCAGAGGAGGATCAATAGAGGATGTATTTCTAAAATGAACAAACATGTTTTTTAAATTGTACATTTTAAAAAGGTGACACTTGCCTTTTTTAAATGTTAATGTTAATTCAAAAGAAACACTATTTTATTTAAGTTCAAATTTTCAAAAGGAACTCTTACGTCTCAGTTCCTGTTTCAGCAACACTAAGGGTGGATTTCATAGGTCTAAGTGTCACCTTTCCTTAGAGCCCAAACCTGTGACTGTGCGTGAAAGAGGTCAAAAGTTGTATCCTTATAATGATGGGAATGTGACCTGGTTACCAAGGGTCATTTTGGAGTCTCCAAATGGCACTTTAATAAAATGCCTGAACATACCCTTGGGTATAACATTCATTTTTCATATTCAACTTTTGATGTGTATTAGGTAATAATTCATGCTACCGTCCAGCTCTAAGCCTCTTCAGGCATGTTTTTTTCAATACAAGATCTAGGCAGTAATCAAAACTTACAATTTTTTCAAGGTTCTATTACTCCCAACCAGTAGAACTTACAAGGGTCCTGAAAACAGGGTAGAAAACTTCAGTGTCACCTTTCAAAACAGACCACTCATGCATGAACTCCACACGGTTCAAGAAAAGTTTACTTTGGGTATGCGTTTTCTGGCACATTTCAAATTATTAAGAGTTTCAAATATTTATGTACATTTTTATTTTACTTTGCTATCTTATTTTATTTATTTAATGCACAGGAAAGGAAGGATTGCATTCAATTTTGTTATACAATGACAATAAAGATATTAATTAATTGATTAGTACCATAGTTTATGTATGTATGTATACCATAGTATTGAAATGTTCAGGCTACTTTTACAAAGTTATTGATTAGGGGAGTTGTAGGGCAGATTAATCTACCTTGCTTCTAACTTCTGTTTTCCCAAATCAGTCATTTGGGGAAGACAAATCATAAATCATAAATCATACCGGACTACAGGACCCACCAGGATCACTGACCAGGATTGAAAAAGATATAGAAGATGTGTATATATGAGAGAGAGAGAGAGAGAGAGAGAGAGAGAGAGAGAGAGAGAGAGAGAGAGAGAGAGAGAGAGAGAGAGAGAGAGAGAGAGAGAGAGAGAGAGAGAGAGAGAGAGAGAGAGAGAGAGAGAGAGAGAGAGAGAGAGAGAGAGAGAGAGAGAGAAAGAAAGAGAGGGAGGGAGAGAGAGAGAGAGAGAAAGAAAGAAAGAGAGGGAGGGAGAGAGAGGGAGAACGCTGTTTCATTATACACACTTATTATTTAGAATTGCAAATGAGAAGCAACACATATAATCTTCATAAATTACAAGTATGCATTAATGCTTTAAAATGACCTAATTATGACTTGTATATTTTAAGTTCGAGAAACGCAACCACCTGCCATCTAATCGAATAGATGTTATTTTCAATCATATTTAAGGGTGCCATTAACTGTAAAACCTTGATTGAAATGTTATATTAGTATCAAATAAATAAATCATTTTGCTGGGGACCTTTGGATAAAGTTATAGTGGAATTTGAATTCCCCTTCTTATGAGGACTAAACAAGAAAGGTAATTTAAATAGTCTAAACCACAATATAAAAATGTACCTGGATGCAGCAAAGAAACTTGTGACTTGATATCCAAAGCTGGCATAGTAGGCATGCTCCATGATAGCCATTAGCTGTATACAGTTGTAACCTGAGAGACACAAATGGACATGAGGGTAAATCCATTAATTGGTTTTAAAATACATGAAATGTTGGCTAAATGTGTTTATTAACGTTTTATTTTATTTTATTCACCTTAATGGGTGTTTACACCATGTACATCTTAACAGATTGCATTGCACATTGCAACAGAAGAGAAAGCAACATGGGGACAGTAGCATTCAACAAATCATTCAATTCGTAAATCAAGCAGATGTAAAAGGTTAAGGACTAACAACTGACTGGGATAGAAAAGTACAATCAGACATGGATGTTTGTTCATCTTGCATAGCGAATAAACCCCATTCTGATACTATCAGGTATGAATATATAATAATACATAATACTAAATGGACAACCAAATAAACCTATTCATTCATTTAATACTATCAGACATGGATACTATCAGACATGGATACTTGGACTTGCTTGTTAGGATATCCCTAGATATCATACATTAACCTACTTTAACTTGAGGAAACTTACTAATGAATACTAATGAGAATGAACAGAGTTGGCATGCTCCTATATTCCTATGTTGTCAAGTAGTTATTATGGAATCTGCGATCTTACCCAGCTCTTTTATTCGAGGAAGCACATTGTTTGTGAAGTTGGTATATGTTGCAATATGGCCCTCAGGTGATGCGATTCCAACATGGGATTCATATATCCTCAAGCTTCTGGGCTTCTTAGGGCGAGGATGGATATGCTAAAGAACACAAACATAAACAGAACAGCACATTACAAGATAGACAGTAGTAATATAATTGATTGACACTAGTAATATAATTGACTGGTTGAATGTCTATTGTGGTTTCATGTACTATTGTTTATTGGGAGTGAACAGTAGTCACGCTGTGCAGATGTGTGGAAAACAACATCATCAAGTAGTCTGACATAAACAGGAAGAACACTACCCCTAATTCCCAACCCTAACCCTACTTGATTTGGAGGGATACATCATCGCCTCTGCTAATCACAGGTAGTGAATTGGCAGATTTGATCTTGAGTCAATACCTTTGAACAAGTACTTCAAAGCATATTCTCATCATGTTTGTCTACATTTCTAACATGCCATCAATTTTGTTTCCTTTATGTCGCAAAGTGGAATAACTAACAGTTGGAGTAGCTCCCCAATCTTGACCTTGTCATTTAACTGACAGTGAAAAGTCCCCTTGCATCCATAGTAATTCACTGATTTAATTTATGCAATAGTTTGGAGTTGTTGATTTTATTGTATTTGCAGCTGGCCGATGGATTGAGTGTTTGAGTGTGCAAAGATAGCTTTTAAAATGATGCAAGAGCCTGTTCTTACTTGGTAAGGTTGTATTGGGTCCCAGTGCACCCAGTCATAGACGACAGACTTCTCATGCTGGGTTACATACTTTGCCCAAGGAGAGATCCTGTACAAACGCTCTCCAGCTTTGGTGTGTATCACCACCTAGTGGATGGAAAGAGAGGAACATCTATCTTGAACATGCACAGTAGTATGTTATAATATAGGAAGCGTTATAAGAGTTTCCATTACATCTTACTCTTATCTAATTGGTGTATGTTTGTATCCAAAGTGATGTAATGCACAGACAGTACAGCAGAATACCAAAGATATGACAAATGTGTTACCATTATGTGCAATATCACATCATCATGTGCAATAGTATGTCCTTTTACTTTCATACTTTTTTTTTAAAACATTTTGTGGTATAGAATAGTTATTCTGTGCGCTGTACTATACTTTGCTGTTCATTGTTCCCCACTGTGGGACAATAAAGGATTATGTTACAGTTCTAAAGTATTTTGGTGGTCAATGTTATTGGCCACACTAAAGTCATAGTGCAATGACACAGTGCAAATAAATCTAAATAAGAGACTAGCTAATTCATGTATTTAGCTAATATTTAATATAAATACTAAAAAAATATGTTTAAATCAACAAATTGTACAATGGCAGAACATTATTCATCATTTTCAGTCATGTGACATATACTGTGATCTGCGGCGCAAAACGCTGCTCAAGACACAACTAAACATGTCTGTATCACTTCAACTAAACATGTCTGTATCACTTCAACTAAACATGTCTGTATCACCTCTCCTCCCAGCCTCTCCTCCCAGCCTCTCCTCCCAGCCTCTCCTCCCAGCCTCTCCTCCCAGCCTCTCCTCCCAGCCTCTCCTCCCAGCCTCTCCTCCCAGCCTCTCCTCCCAGCCTCTCCTCCCAGCCTCTCCTCCCAGCCTCTCCTCCCAGCAGATTTCCAAGTCCATAGTTAAGGCTAACTCTCTCCCATCTCCCATGTGTAGACTATCTCTCCCCCCTTTAGAAGCAAGAATGAGGCACAACTGTATATAAAACATTATACCTTTAATTTTGAGTTGTGGTCAACAGCTGGAGATTTGTCCTTTTTGGGTGGCAGAATCAATTCCCATTTGCCAAATTCTTTCTTGATGTAAGGGTGAGAAAAGTTGTTCCATCCATCTATAATAGGAACAAATAAGAACATCCGTACAATGAATAGCTTACATTTATATAAAGATTTCTACCATAGATTTTTTGCTTGTTTTAATCTAATCTTTTTTCTATACTCTACACTATCTTTCACATGCACAATTACACCAATATGAGACCATCACAGAACTTTATGCAACTGTGAAGAGGCTCTTCACATGTCCTAATATGGCACCTGAATTTCCCACTGCAAAACTCTGCTAGTATGAAGTCAAATCTCTGTGTGGGTGTTGATGGCTCACATGACACAAGCTACTATGGTTTTGTATTAGCAAAAATAAGCAGTATTATCAGGTGGTCCAAAACATTTACAGCATATCTCCTCAAGAATCTGTTGACAACACACTGAAGTGAGAGTCAGTTTATAATGCAAACTACACACACACCTCTCAAAGTAATATGCTTTAATACCTGAAGTTGGTCATTACTTACTGAAGTCTCCAGTGAGGAAGAGAGCCTCTGCTGCTGGAGCCCATTCTTTAAAAGAAAGACTGTTGTCAGTCTGCCGCTGAACTCCAAAGGTCCAGTAACTGCGTGTAAACTCATCAAAGCCCCCCTCGGCCTCCTCCAACAGAACCAGCCGCTGCTCAAACAGCTCATACCTTGAATTCACAAAAGACAAAAACATTAGTTCAAGATTGTCCTATGTGCAGTGATAAATCATGTGCAGTGATAAATCATGTGCAGTGATAAATCATGTGCAGTGATAAATCATGTGCAGTGATAAATCATGGCCATAATGAAAGGGTTTATGAGAGTGGGAAGTTATTGTTATTAGGATTCCTCCATCAAGCCCATTAGTTGATTAATGTACCGTTTGCCCCGTACAGTCATGGCCAAAAGTTTTGAGAATGACACAAATATCAAATTTTCACAGAGTCTGCTATTTCAGGGGTTTTGTATGTTTTTGTCAGATGTTTCTATGGTATAATGAAATGCAATTATAAGCATTTCATACGTATCAAAGGCTTTTATTGAGAATTACACAGAATTCATGCAATAAGTCAATATTTGTATAGTGTTGACCCTTCTTTTTCAAGATCTCTGCAATTCTCCCTGGCATGCTGTCAATCAACTTCTGGACCAAATCCTGACTGATAGCAGGCCATTCTTGCATAATCAATGCTTGGAGTTTCTCAGAATTTGTGGGTTTTCCACTCGTCTCTTGAGGATTGACCACAAGTTCTCAATGGAATTAAGATCTGGGGAGTTTCCTGGCCAAGGGCCCAAAATCGTAATGTTTTGTTCCCCAAGCCATTTTGTCATGACTTTTGCTTCATGGCACGGTGCTCCATCATGTTGGAAAAGGTATTCTTCATCACCAAACTGCCCTTGGATGGTTGGGAGAAGTTGCTCTTGGAGGACGTTCTGGTACCATTCTTTATTCATGGCTGTGCTTTAAGGCAACATTGTGAGAGAGCCCACTCCTTGACCGAAAAGCAACCACACACATGAATGGTCTCAGGATGCTTCACTGTTGGCATGAGACAGGACTGATGGTAGCGCTCACCTCGTCTTCTCCAAACAAGCCTTCTTCCAGATGTCACAAACAATCGGAAAGGGGATTCATCAGAGAAAATGACTTTACCCCAGTCCTCAGCAGTCCAGTCCCTGTACCTTCTGCAGAATATCAGTCTGTCCCTGATGTTTTTACTGGAGAGAAGTGGCTTCTTTGCTGCCCTCCTTGACACCAGGCCTTCCTCCAAAAGTCTTCGCCTCACTGTGCGTGCAGATGCCCTAACACCTGCCTGCTGCCATTCGTGAGCAAGCTCTGCACTGGTGGCGGCCCGATCCCGCAGCTGAAACACCTTTAGGAGACGGTCCTGGTGCTTGCTGGACTTTCTTGGGCGCAGTGGACCTGGCAACAACAGAACCGCTCTTGTTCTTGATAATTCGATAGACGGTTGACTGAGGTGCAATCTTACTCGCTATAAACTTCCCTGTTAGGCCCTTTTTGTGTAATGCAATGATGGCTGCACGTGTTTCTTTGCAGGTAACCATGGCTAACAGATGAGGAACAATGGTGTCATGCACCATCTTCCTTTTAAAGTGTCCAGTCACTTAAATAATGACAGATTGATCTCCAGCCTTGTCCTCATCAACACCCACACCTGTGTTAATTGGCGTGACACCTGTGTGTCATTGAAATTAATTTAGCTGGTCCTTTTGTGGCAGGGCTGAAATGCAGTGGAAATTTGTTTTTTTGTGGTAAAGTTCATTTTCAAGGCAAAAAGGGACTTTGTAATTAATTGCAGTTGAGCTGATCACTCCTTATAACATTCTGGAGTAAATGCAAATTGACATTATAAAAACTGAAACAGCAGACTTTGTGAAAATGAATCGTTATGTAATTCTCAAAACCTTTGGCCATGACTGTACAGACAAACTAGATTTGGCAGCAAAGCCAGCAGACAGGAAGTTGGGTCGTATCTCAGCAAAACTTTGATGTTTTCACACCAAACTTGCAGTTCAACCCTGTTCTGTAGACGGCTGACATGTTTTCTCTGACATTTGACCTGCTTGGCCACCATATTGCTGCTTGCAGCTATATTTCATTTAGCAAGTTATTTGATGATGATGTCTTCAGACACCCTGTGTTATACACAGAGAATCTCTGGCTTCAAGGCACCTTTCCTCTGAATTGAGTGAGGTTTTGACTGATATTACATTAGAAAACTGTGCGTAGGATTCTTACTAAAAGTCTCATGTTTTCGTCTCATGTTTTCCCCCCTTTGCTCGTACACTTGGTTGGTAAGATTGAGAAACAGGATTGTCCCTTAGCCTGCTCCTGATTAGGGTCAGGGTTACCATAACACAACATCACTGCTTTTATCTACGCAGACCAAACTATCATTTTACCACAATAACGTTTTCTGTCTTATTTCCATTCACAAATAAAAATACTTACGCAAAATACGGATTACTGTCTAACCCAGGGGTCTCACACTCGTGCCGTCAAGGGCCAAGACGGTGCAGGTTTTCACTTCAACCAAGCACCAAACCAGCTGATTTCACCAAGTAGAAAAACCCGTTAGTGAAATCAGCTGGAGTAGTGCTTGGTTGAAGTGTAAACCTGCACCCTCTTGGCCCTCGATGGCACAAGTTTGAGACCCCTGGTCTAACCACCATCTGTGGATGTGTTACTATGGTGTTAATAGGCCTATATATATATATATTACTTATTTTCTTATTTTTTTTTTAGATATCTGACCTTATCGTGCCCGCCTATTGCTATTGCCATTGTTATTGCTATTGTTATGTTATTGTCATTATGTATATTACCCTGCAACTCTGTGTGCTGTACTTTACCCTGCTGCTGTTGTGAACTGCAATTTCCACCTCCTGGAGGACAAATAAAGGTTCATCTAATCGAATCTAATCTAATATAAGAAAAATGAGAAGATGCATTCAACTAGCCTGTTTTTATTGACTGGCATCAGTAACAATGACTATCCTGACTGGCATCAGTAACAATGACTATCCTGACTGGTGTCAGTAACCATGACTATCCTGACTGGCGTCAGTAACCATGACTATCCTGACTGGCGTCAGTAACAATGACTATCCTGACTGGCGTCAGTAACAATGACTATCCTGACTGGCGTCAGTAACAATGACTATCCTGACTGGCGTCAGTAACAATGACTATCCTGACTGGCGTCAGTAACAATGACTATCCTGACTGGCGTCAGTAACAATGACTATCCTGACTGGCGTCAGTAACAATGACTATCCTGACTGGCGTCAGTAACAATGACTATCCTGACTGGCGTCAGTAACAATGACTATCCTGACTGGCGTCAGTAACAATGACTATCCTGACTGGTGTCAGTAACAATGACTATCCTGACTGGCATCAGTAACAATGACTATCCTGACTTGCATCAGTAACAATGACTATCCTGACTGGCGTCAGTAACAATGACTATCCTGACTGGCATCAGTAACAATTACTATCCTGAAGTCACAGTCACAAAGCCCAAAACTATAAAAGCTTATGGATCTAATGTTATAACTTGAATCTGGCATCATGTATAATATGTTATACAATGTGGTGGTCAAAGTAGATATTACCATCATTCATTTGTTGCAGATTTTCATTGGCAGTGCAAGTCTTCAGAAAACATAACTTTTTGGAACACAGGAGATAAAAGTATTCCTTAAATGCATATAGTAACATGTAACATGTATATAGTATAGTAACACGTAACATGTGCTAGTAAAAATGTCCATGTTAGCATTCTTCATATCAGTCTAGAGAAGTATTTCTCATAACTTGAATCACTTCAAGCAGGGTTAGAGTGTTTAGTGTGTTAGAGAACCTTAATCCTAACCCACATTTCTTCAATGTTGTATATTAATACATCAAAAAATAGTTGACACCCAACTTCCTCCTACAGGGTTTATGCATATCACCATCAATTAGAGTCCATTACACCAACAGTCTACAAGCTTTTTAAAAGTCAGATCATTTACAAAAGGCTAGTCTGTCACTTTGTTTCCATAGTGCACACAGGTCAACATGACTGACAGTCACAGCTGAAGGGTCACAGTGGTCTGTTTCTAAACAGCAGACATCTGCAGCAGGGGCAGTGTTACACAGTTTACAGTCAGACTTTACCCTCTTTAAACACTGCAGCAGGGGCAGTGTTACACAGTTTACAGTCAGACTTTACCCTCTTTAAGCATCATCTCAGTTCAGGAACATAGAAGCGGAGCACTGTTCATGATTTGCAAAAGTAAGGTGATGGGTCAAGACAGAGACTTGGGACTCACCCTTTAACCCCCACTCTCAACCCTTTCTTGGCCTAGTATTCATTAGGGGGCTAAAATGACAGCTTGGTCATTTTATCTTCTTCGTTGGCTAAATTAAACTAAGAACTTTTAAGAAATCATGACCACAGGAATATGGTGAGAGAGTTCCTCCAGAGACAGTTGGTGACAGAAGTTAACTTAGACATAGCGTTGCATTGAGAATAGGACAGGAACAGGATGTTAAAATAAATGAATTAATAAATAAATATTCATTTAGCAGAGGCTTTTATCCAAAGCGACTTACAGCAAGTACAGGGACAATCCCCCTGAGACAAGTAGGGTGAAGTGCCTTGCCCAAAGACAAAATGTCACATGGCCACATCCGGGAATCAAACTCACGACTTCCAATCATGAGGCCAACGCCTTAACCCACTGAGCCAACCGACTCCCTAAGGAGTTAGCTCTTATCTCAGCAAACCTTTGACATATTCACACCAAACTTGCAGCTTGCAGTCTGAACCACATCACCTTTGGTGTTTGCATGATTGAGGAGCAATATTGTCAATTTTAATAATTGATCAGTCCCACCACAATACCATCTTTATCTCTTTCTAACAACAAAATGTCAAAACTCTACGAGACAAGAGCTATCCTCAGTGCACAAACAGCACAAAATCCATTATTCTCATGACAACCCATCTCTGGGCCAGCTGGGCTACTGACTCATGACTGTGACAGTGTAGTTTATCACAGAATCAGTCATGTTGTTCAGAATGCACTGCTTGGTTTTAAGAGTGGAGCTGACAGTCTGCAGGTAGCACTGGAGGAGATGGTAGCAGATACCCGTCTAAAATGCCATTACAACAGACAATGCTTCTAACTACAGAAAAGCACCTGAATACCCCATTTTGGCCACAATTTGAATTTGGCAGTCAACAAACCCACATCAATTGAATTTCTGGTTTAGTAGGTAAAAGAAGATGACAAGATTGCTAAAAGAAAAACAAGAAGCTCTGAGACTCCCATGACATGCATTTATTCATAATCCGGCCACTTCCGGACAGCTCCGCTGTCGATATGGTTAAACATTTTTCTAAGCAACAGTATCTGCTGTTTTATTTGAGGACAGAAATAAGTGGTATCTTATGCCAGGAGACACATGGCCATCTTGGAGACACTGAAAGGTTTGACAGATACCCCAAGTGGAGAGAAAGTCACCATTCTCTCATCCATGATGCCCCTAACAGGAAAGGTAAATCTGATATGAAGATTATCCACTCCTTAACATCTCAATTATGTTACCGAATTACCATCATGTGCAGACATGCAAATACCCACAATCATTTTATCCCGTAAAAGTCAGTGTTGAAAATGGCGTTCATTAAAAAAAAAGACCTGATGTCTGGACCTTAATTAAAGGGTCTGTTAGGTTCCTAGAGTCGAATATTCCTAGAATAACCTGTCAACTAGACAAGAACGATAGGAAACTGTAAAGACCCGGCCTCAGTTTAAGAGACTCTTTGGTGGACGATACTGACGCCAGTTAATACATAGTAAAGGATTCACCCTATAGTAAACCATGTGAAGGTGATTTGGAAAATGACGATCGAAATATTTTTAAAATGTGCGACTTCACATGACCTCGAACGACCGCGACATGCAGCAATGATAGAGATACTACAGAACAGTGGACAGCCTGCTGCTCTATCCTGCTCTCCTACACTTGATCTTGCCTTGTTATGTATTGAACGAAAATACATCCTAATTCTAATAACTGAACACTGACCTCTAAGCACCTGCAAACACGAGTTTTCAGTAGCTGAATTTAACAATTTACCTCCTCTTGATGTCACTCTCAAAAGGCTTCAGATAAGGATCTATTTGAAGAAGGGTGTTGAACTCAGGAATAGCAGAATCCTCTGAATCAGCCATCGCTTCTGCAGTCAAACACCAACAGAGAGAAACAGCAAAGAGACCCAAGTAGAACCCAGAGCGGTAGATATCTGGTAGAACCCAGAGCGGTAGATATCTGGTAGAACCATGCAGAGAACCCAGCAGAACTATGGCTGCTGGAGAGGGCGGGGAGAAGGAACCAGCCAATCAGGGGCCGTCTACTAAATGGCGCGGAATGATTGCATATTCAACAGGGGGTTGGAGAGTTCACTATAAAGAGTGTTTTGGGTTACAGGGGCAAAGCTCAAGCAGGAGCAGTTGTGGGAATCTTAAAAGACACTGGTGTTTATTACAGAGTATAATTAACGTAATTATTATGTATTATTTATTGTATTATTATGTATTATTTATTTTACAATAGATTGTAAGCATTGAGTCTGATCCATACTCCGGAACCCTAACCCTAACCCCTGCCCCTATGCCCCTGCCCCTATGCCCCTGCCCCTATGCCCCTGCCCCTATGCCCCTGCCCCTATGCCCCTGCCCCTATGCCCCTGCCCCTATGCCCCTGCCCCTATGCCCCTGCCCCTATGCCCCTGCCCCTATGCCCCCTGTTGACAAGCAGTGATACTCATGTGTAAACATACTTCACAAGACTATGTACTATCATCCTTTTCAAAAATACAAAAAATACAAAAGAAATCCAGCTCACTTCCATGGCTCAATTCTGACTGTATTAAATTAACGAATAAAATAATTTGTAAATGAATAAAATTGTTCATGATTCAACACATCTGAAACAGAAGTAATTAACATAATGAATTGAAGTATTTTGTATGAACCGGAAGTAACGGGAAAGTATGCTGTATGAACCGGAAGTAATGGGAAAGTATGCTGTATGAACCGGAAGTTGTAGTTGGAAGTCACATTGGAGGCTCGGAAGCCTTTTCACCGGCGGGTAAGAATAACCTTAACCCTAAGAAAGAAGTTAAATATAATAAAATAAATGTACATTGTCAGACAGTAAATTACGTATATAGTAACGACGCATATAAATGTGTATATTATGAATATATTTTCCGACATTATTTGCAGGGTGAATCTCTAGTTCTAACCAGCTCACTATAGCAGTAAAGCTACATTAGTAACATGATGGGTTTCTTTAGGGTTAAGGTTATATATCTCAGACATCTCAGTCTCATTCTCTTACATCTCATCTCAGTCTCATTTCTGCATTAGTTTAAATGTTTGGATTTCTCAAACTATAAATGTAGCGTGTCTGTTTTTGCTGCCTAACATATCCCTTCTGTCTAAGGCACAAGGGCAACAGATGCCTGACGATCACAGTGGATAATGTTCATCTCAAGGGTTCCTCGTCTCTTATGCCGAGTATCTGGTAAATTCACTAAATAATATGTATGTTGGCTTGTCAATGTTGTTTTGCATCCTCATGTTAGTATTACTGCTTCCTAATACCCAGGTACACTCCAGGTTCAGATCCTAGAGCAGGGGTGGGCAATCCTGGTCCTCGAGGGCCACTGTCCTGAAGCTTTTCCATCTTTCCCTGCTCTAGCACACCTGATTATAACTATCAGGCTTCCACAGAGGTTGATAACGATCAGTTCATTTGAATCAGGTGTGCTGGAGCGGGGAAACATGGAAAAGCTTCAGGACTGTGACTCTCGAGGACCAGGATTGCCCACCCCTGTCCTAGAGTGTACCTGGATATTCATTATAGTATTTTTACTTCCTAATTCCCAGGTACACTCCAGGTTCCAGGACAACTAAGAAGTGGATGTGTTCCTGTTCTGTCTGCCTGCTGCCCCTTTTTAAAGGGTGAACTCCAAAGCTACTCTACTGCAGCAGACAACACACAGCCTCCACGATGGGTCCAGCTTGAGCCAGAACTGGAAGAGGCACTTGTGCCTCGTAAATTGTCAGTGAGCCCTCTTGAGAGCTGGCTGTCCCTGCGGTACTCTCTTCCTCCCCTTATTGAACCTCCCCAGACCCTGGAAGATGGAGAGCTGACAGGTGAGACCAAAGTGCTCCCTCCCCTGTCAGTCCCTCTTCTGGAGGAGGACAAGAACTCAACTCCCCTAAACTGTAAAAACGTTCTGGAGATCCGACGGCGTAAAATGAACCATCATCAATACAAGAAGCTAATGAAACGTACCAAGTTCCTAAGGAGGAGAGTTCTGCATGGCCGGAGGAAGAGGAAGCAGGTGAGTTCGCTTTCTGGCTCAGACAAAATACTTAATGTTGTTTTCAAGGATAACTTACATGAATCAACTAAAGCTTTGCTACTACTTTGCTTTCTCCAACAGAACAGGAATAAATACTCAGCATGATAGTGTTACCATAGGGATGTTGTTTACCTGAACTACTGATTTGCTGTAACTGTGCTTCTTTGTAGATGCGCTTTGAAAAGGATCTGGAGAGGATCTGGACTCGAGCTGGATTAAAGAAGCCTCCTGAGGGCTGGACTACACCCAAGATCTTTATTAAACAGCAAGGAAATAAAAAGGACTGAACATCTAATTAAAAACAGCAAGAAAGGTTTTACTTATCTGTACAGAAGCAGATTTGCACACCCCTGTCACTTAATACTGGTTCATATTACTCAATATCACCTGGGGCTCTTCTGCTGTGAGTCAGTGTTATAGAACTGACCTCGCTGTGCCCAGTCTGTGTTATAGAACTGACCTCTGACCTCGCTGTGCCCAGCTAGAAACCCTCAATAAAGATCGAGCTGAAATGTGCAAGTTTGCATGATGTCATTATTTGGGTAAAAATGTTACAGTACCGTACACTGGTCTCAGCCTATATATATATATATAATGTGTATATATAATGTGTATATATAATCTTCCTGTATATAGATTATTTCATAGTGGCCGCGGTCTGTAGGCTTCCTGTGCAGAAAGAGCAGGAAGATGAAGTGGCAGTTTTATCTTAATGTGCAGTGTTAAGGTTAGAAGTGAACACTCGTCTTCCTAACCTGGATTCTGTTTGATTCTGTTCATGATTTGCTGTCTGGTAATCTGATCTGTGTACTAGTGTACACTAGTACTAGGACTAGTGTAGTATTACTACTAGTGTAGTATTTCAGACCAGAGGAGGAGGATAGTGTAGTATTACTACTAGTGTAGTATTTCAGACCAGAGGAGGAGGATAGTGTAGTATTACTACTAGTGTAGTATTTCAGACCAGGGAAGAGGACTAGTGTAGTATTACTACTAGTATAGTATTTCAGACCAGAGGAGGAGGACTAGTGTAGTATTACTACTAGTGTAGTATTTCAGACCAGGGAGGAGGACTAGTGTAGTATTACTACTAGTGTAGTATTTCAGACCAGGGAGGAGGACTAGTGTAGTATTACTACTAGTGTAGTATTTCAGACCAGGGAGGAGGACTAGTGTAGTATTTCAGACCAGAGGAGGACTAGTGTAGTATTACTACTAGTGTAGTATTTCAGACCAGAGGAGGAGGATAGTGTAGTATTACTACTAGTGTAGTATTTTTAGACCAGGGAGGAGGACTAGTGTAGTATTTCAGATCAGAGGAGGACTAGTGTAGTATTACTACTAGTGTAGTATTTCAGACCAGAGGAGGAGGATAGTGTAGTATTACTACTAGTGTAGTATTTCAGACCAGAGGAGGAGGATAGTGTAGTATTACTACTAGTGTAGTATTTCAGACCAGGGAGGAGGACTAGTGTAGTATTTCAGACCAGAGGAGGACTAGTGTAGTATTACTACTAGTGTAGTATTTCAGACCAGAGGAGGAGGATAGTGTAGTATTACTACTAGTGTAGTATTACTACTAGTGTAGTAGTACTACTAGTGTAGTATTACTACTAGTGTAGTATTACTACTAGTGTAGTATTTCAGACCAGAGGAGGACTAGTGTAGTATTACTACTAGTGTAGTATTTCAGACCAGAGGAGGAGGATAGTGTAGTATTACTACTAGTGTAGTATTACTACTAGTGTAGTATTACTACTAGTGTAGTATTTCAGACCAGGGAGGAGGACTAGTGTAGTATTTCAGACCAGGGAGGAGGACTAGTGTAGTATTTCAGACCAGGGAGGAGGACTAGTGTAGTATTTCAGACCAGGGAGGAGGACTAGTGTAGTATTTCAGACCAGGGAGGAGGACTAGTGTAGTATTTCAGACCAGAGGAGGACTAGTGTAGTATTTCAGACCAGGGAGGAGGAGCCCATCCCGTCCAGATCTCTTGGCTTCAGAAAACAAAGTTAGGTAGTCGGTCAGAATTCCCTGATGTCTGTGCATCTGTGGTAGTGAAACTACATTTAGTTATTTTTTGGAAACGGACTGACGAAAGAAAGAAAGATGCCTTTTCTGCTTCAAAGTAAGTCAAACTAAACACACATTTCTAAGTCATCTGTTTCTCCTACAGTAAACTGCAGCATTATACGACTCAACAACTTGATGCCTTTCAGATGGCTGTCATAAAGTTGACCTACAGAAAGGGCCTGGATATAAGGTTAACAATTTGTTTGCTAAACAAAGAAAGTACAACTATGGGCCTTATATCTCCCACTGTGTTCGTCTTGCACTGAATGTGTTTCTAGTTAAGTGCAGTCAGAGGAGTCAGCACATTGACTGGAGCCAGTCATTATGAGTCAGTAATGAGGGGGTTATCTGCTTAGACTCATGTGTTGGGGGAATACCAAGTCTTGATCACTGTCATTTTGCTGGTTAGCCTAATGCAGACAATATTGACTTAATGAGCACTGTAACAAGCATTTCGTGAGAAAAGTGGAATTTTTCTCTTTTTATTGTGTTATATACATTTTACTAATACTCTGTTACTTATCAAACAATGAAAGGTTCCTGTCTAACAGCCACCACAGGGCACCAGGTTAAACTAAGAGACTAGACACTGAAATGCAGTGTAAGAGTTTGTATTCAGATCATCATCTGGACTGATTCCTTCAGGCCATCAGAGTTGAGTGTTTTCCTCAGTGTCTCCCTGTGTATGAATCAGTATCTTGAGAGGGTTGGATAGTCAGTTCAGAAACAAAATGTCTAGAAAGCGTTTTTTTGTTACAATCTGTTTGTAAAATTATAATACCAATAATAATAAATATAATACATTGTAGTCACTTTGATGATGACAGTGATTACGTCAGGTAATTAACAAACATGTCATTTCAGCTTCCACACACAGAAAAGACAGATTCTGTTTAATGTTCTTTCTACATTCTTATCAGTCTCAAGTATTCCAGCAGTTTGTTGTATGGTTGTGACTTCTTAGACAGATTAAAATGTAATTTCATAAAGCATATGGATCTAGGAAGTGTCTTTCAGCATCTAGTTTGTTAGTAGCATTGTTGTTATTCATTGATTTAAAAAATGATTTGAGGGTTTTGGAAAGGCAGATGGGGCAATATATCCCTGACTTGAGTTGGATATGGATACTACGCTAGATCAAAGACGATCATTTAAACACAACCTGGCTTTAAAACCTTAAACACACCATCCCACCACAATGACCACACATACATTTTTATGGATTTCTTTGTTTATGAATATGCTAAGAACAGTAAAGATTTGAGGTTTGAGAGCACAATGTCAGCAGTGCTCCAGACTGTGCCCAGTTGAGGAGCAGGGATCTAAAAGGAGAACAGGGATGAATAGAGTCTCTGTGGCTGTACAGTTTGCTGGCCTCCTCACTGGATCTTAGGTAAACAACAAACAGAATAAAACAACAAATCTGAGTTACAAATAGCTGGAGGACATTCACTATTCTGGAGGCAGCCTAAGTGATGAAATTCATTAGTAGCCTATAACATAAACCAGTAGCGATTTTGTATGTACACACTTGATGAATCAATATTTCCCCTAACCCTTCAATGGTTGTCTATGTTTTTGTTTCGTTTTTGGCACCGTATTATAAAAGATTGTGTAGGAATATCTATATGAATACACTGTATAGGCATTTGCTGCAGTCACTACTATTAAATAAAATAAGGAGAACATTTATTTCTGATTGTTTATATTTCAGTTTTGGCAAGCTGCCTCTTATCCTGTGGTAAGTCCAAGCACTTCCTATTGCAGCGTACATTTACAAAATATACAGTATATCCTCACAGCACATCCTTGTCTTATGTCGGGTACACTGTCGAAAGCTCTGTGTGTGTGTGTGTGTGTTTTAGCAGCTTGGGCCCAGAGCAGCACCAGCAGACTGGGGGTGGTGGTGGAGACTAAGAACCTGAGCGTGCCAGCAGCCTCACAGGTGGTCCTGCCCTGCCACAGCCCTCGTATGATCTGGACTCAGGACCGCCTCAAGGACCGTCAAAGGGTTGTCCACTGGGACCTGGTTCGCTCAGCACCAGAGTACTCTGTGGAGCGTATCCTGGACATGTCCCCTGGCACCACTGAGAGGGTCTACAATGGCTTCAACAAAGGCCGCATAACCATCCCTAAGTCAGCCTTCAGCGATGGGAACTTCTCCCTGATCATTAACAGTGAGACACTCCTGCACCTCTAAGTTTCAGCTTCATGGAAGATGCCATGTGAATGACTGTCTTATCAAATGAATGTTGGCTCTCTTAGATGTGGGAACAACTGATCGAGGTGTTTATACATGTAACCTGCATCACCACTACTGTAAGATCCACCAGTCTATGCAAATACTGCTCAACGTTACCAAATCAGGTGAGCCTCATGGATTTAGGACTCAGTTATGAGTAAAGGATTTATTAGTACCAGAAAGTATCCTATAGAAGTTATTTGATCTTATAGTGTTTCAGAAACAGGTAATCTACATCATGTGTTTTGTTTCAGCCCGTAAGGAGAAGCGTTTCTTGGACGGAGAGAAGATAGTGTTCGTGGTGCTGGTTGGAAACACAGTCGTGCTGCCTTGTGTCAACCGGCGCCCACTATGGAGAGAGGGACTCCAGGAAGACCAGCAGCAGGTGGCACACTGGGATTTCCAGCCCCCAGGGGTGCGTCCTGATGGGGCAGACCGCCTGGTGGACCTCTACGCTTCTGGGGAGAAGAGGAAGTACGGGGCGCACTTCACCCAGAACAAGATGAGTGTGGCGGAAGATGCCTTCTCTGTGGGAGACTTCTCACTCACCGTGTCTGACCTGCTGCCTAGCGATAAAGGCCTGTACTCCTGCCACCTGCACCACCACTACTGCGGCCTACATGAGAGACGCATCTTCAGGTTGAATGTGGGGCCACCTCTGCCCACCTTACTACCACCTGGTAGCACCACACCCCACCAGGCACTCCCCAACAATGAGCCCAGTAATAAAGGTGAGGGACTCCTCACATACAGTAATGATCCAGCTGTTCTTCAGGATGTTCCGTACATTAGTGTTGTGTCTCTAGGACTCAGTGTATCTGTTCTTTGCCAGTCTGGTGTCTATAGCCGTATCATTTGGGAAAGCAAAGATTTTGTGTAGTGTGACAACACTGTTCTGGGCAGTTCCAGACCTGTTTTATGGGTCATGTTTATCTGCATATTTGGTCTGTTTAGTCAGAGTTTCTTGTTCCCAGAAATATCAACCAGTCATCCTGCTGTCCTTTCCTAGCACAGAGAGAAGGAAGAAGAGTGAATGAAATAGTGGTAAAACGATGGAATTGAGAAAACAGATAAAGAAAGTGAAAGAAAGGATAATTGTAGTAATGGATCATATTCAGGTCAACGGTATTTTTTAAGGGAATTACTAGATTGTTGTATGAAAACTGTGTATTTTGGTGTCTGACTGCTCAGTACTGCCTGAATTGGTATTAATTGGCCTGAACGGTCATGGTCTCTTTCTCTTTGGAGACTGTTTTCATTTTCCGTAGTTGAGCAATTTAGTTTATAGAAAGAGACATTTTCTCTGTGCTGACTGCAGCTGTTAAAAGAGTTTGGGATGGCAGTGTGGCAGAATCCAGCTGGGATCTTTTAGTGTCTCCACCTACACCACAGTTTTTCCATAATGTTATCCATCGGTGTGTGTGGACTGTGTGAATGTCTGTCCCCACACGCATTAGCTTCTGCTGGTGCCTCTCTGGTTGAGGCTTGTTTATCAGCAGTCAGAGGAAGTTAACTACATCTGCTCAGCATCTGGGCCAGCTGAGACCTGAGACACGGCAGCATGGGTGAGGGGCCTGTTCCAGTTACAACCTCCTTCTCCCTTTTAAGGAGTGCCGCCCCATTTTACAGCTCTGTATGCTGTGTGGGTATCTGGTTCAAACTTTGCTATTTCACTTACCTCCTATCCCTGGTCTACTTTGAACCCAACCAGTTATTATCTCTGCATACAGACCTGGACAATCAGGTTAAATGGTCCTTAAAGCTTGTTACTGTTACACTGTCATAATAAACAGCAAGTCCAGAGCATTCCTGAGTGACCGCAAGAATGTCATTGTCATCAGCCATTAAAAAACAGTCAACCTCCTGCAGTACATTAAGATAGCCACTCCTTGCTAATGACCAGTGTAAAGCTCTGCTCTGCACATGTCACACAGTGATTAACATGGATGTTGCTGTCTGATCTGTCAGGAAAATGGAAATAAGCACCAGCTGAGAGAGCTTTAGAACTGGCCTGTCTTAAACTGTTTTCCCTAGAGATGGTGACCTTGAACGTAACATTGTCGTTTCATGCATATTAACGGAGTCCACTTGTTCAGTTCTGGTATTTTTTCCTATATTTGATCTCTGCAAGGTGATCCCTCACTGTAGTGATGCAGGTGATCAAGGTGATCCCTCGCTGTAGTGATGCAGGTGATCAAGGTGATCCCTCGCAGTAGTGATGCAGGTGATCAAGGTGATCCCTCGCTGTAGTGATGCAGGTGATCAAGGTGATCCCTCACTCTAGTGATGCAGGTGATCAAGGTGATCCCTCGCTGTAGTGATGCAGGTGATCAAGGTGATCCCTCACTGTAGTGATGCAGGTGATCAATGTGATCCCTCACTGTAGTGATGCAGGTGATCAAGGTGATCCCTCACTGTAGTGATGCAGGTGATCAATGTGATCCCTCACTGTAGTGATGCAGGTGATCAAGGTGATCCCTCGCTGTAGTGATGCAGGTGATCAAGGTGATCCCTCACTGTAGTGATGCAGGTGATCAAGGTGATCCCTCGCAGTAGTGATGCAGGTGATCACTGCTATCTCAGGGGAATACTGCAGAGTCTGGTTTCTGTAGGTCAGTCGTTTGGATAGCAAGCACTTGGCTCACCATGAGTTTTCTGGACCTAAAACAACCACCAAGGGAGAGCATGACAGTCATTTATTCTGACTTTCCCTTCATGAGCTCTCTGATGTGCTGAACATGTGTACATGTGAACATGTGTTCAGCACATATTGAGGCCTCAATACTGGTGTTCTGTGTTGATTGATGGGTTTAGATCGTTATTACTGTCTGAAGGTTGGAACTGCTGAGCAGTTCTAAAGGAGAAGGAGGTGCTGATGACATCATTCATACTTCTCTTCTGCCCCTTTCTCCTCATTCTGCCTGTAGATGTTGTTGTTGATGACAGAGTTTTGTTCCTGATTGAGCTGCCAGATGCCAGATGCCATGTGCCATGTGCCAGATGCCATGTGCCTGCCTGACTGTTTACACAGGCCAGTCTGACTGAGAGAAACCGAGAGGTTGTCAGGGGTGGAATAAAAATGATTTTTTTTGTGTTTATAAAATGGAAAACCTGTTTTTAGACTTACTGTCTAACCACACAACAGAATGTCTCCCCTCTGTCTGTCTCTCTCGCTCTTTTTAGTCGGTATTTTTCTGTGTGGAGAAAAAATGACAGCTGCATGAGATCAGGTCTGGAAGGAATTTCCAATGTGGAGCTTTTAGAAGTTTAACTCTTACCTCTCCCTCCTCCTCCAAGAACAACAGACAGGAAGCTCAAGGGGGAGCACACTCTGATGAATGTTAATAATCTTTGCTTTAATGACAATCATTCCTTTACCGGAAAAGATGGCATGCCAATTTGTAATAGGACTTTTATATCTAAGCATGACAAAACCATCCATGTGAAGTTACATGATCTGCCCCTGTATATAAAGATAAATGCAGTGATAGGTACAGCGATAGATGCAGTGATAGATGCAGTGGTAGATGCAGTGATTTAATGCAGCGATAGATACAGTGATAGATGCTCTCTCTTGTAAGTCACTTTTGGATAAAAGCATCTTCTAAATGAATAAATGTAGATGCAATGATAGATGCAGTGATAGATACAGTGATAGACGCAGTGATAGATGCAGTGATAGATGCAGTGATAGATACAGTGATAGACGCAGTGATAGATGCAATGATAGATGCAGTGATAGATACAGTGATAGACGCAGTGATAGATGCAATGATAGATGCAGTGATAGATACAGTGATAGACGCAGTGATAGATACAGTGATAGACGCAGTGATAGATGCAGCGATAGATGCAGTGATAGATACAGTGATAGACGCAGTGATAGATACAGTGATAGACGCAGTGATAGACGCAGTGATAGATGCAATGATAGATGCAGTGATAGATACAGTGATAGACGCAGTGATAGATGCAATGATAGATGCAGTGATAGATACAGTGATAGACGCAGTGATAGATGCAGTGATAGATGCAGTGATAGATACAGTGATAGACGCAGTGATAGATGCAGTGATAGATGCAGTGATAGATACAGTGATAGACGCAGTGATAGATACAGTGATAGACGCAGTGATAGATACAGTGATAGACGCAGTGATAGATGCAGTGGTAGATGCAGTGGTACTGGACCAATGGTGTAATTATTTTTTGTTAACATGCAGGTCATGAAGAGGAGGCCAGACCTCGTGTTGTCAACGTCATCCTCCCTGAGCCTCGAGGTCACTTCCTCCAGCAGCTGGGCTACATCCTTACAACATTCTTACTCCTGGCCTTAATCGTCACAGCTGTTATTGTGCTGAGTTTGCGACGCAGAAAGAGAGGTACTGTGTGAGAGTGTCCATGGTCTTCTCTCTGTTCTGTTTTAGGCTGTCTTGAAGATATTACACCCTCCATATTATCATCAACACAAATCATTTTTGTATGTACAAACATGTCTGTGTGTTCATGTTCTGTGTGTTTGTGTGTTTTTAATGTTATTAAAGGGCTGGAGTCTGAACTGCACAGGTCTGAGCGGTGAGGAATGATTCATTTAATATCACTATTTCATCACCTCACTCACCACTGGCATCCTTCACCAGACATGGTATCTGACCTCTGACTTAACCAGTCATTATTTCCCTCTCTTCCTGTTGAAAAGGGGTCAGGTGACCAGTGGAGGTGACATATCATTGGAGGCTGCAGAATATAAGACTTGCAATCAGGAGCTCCTGAATTCAGGTGAGCAAAGCAGCTGCTGTCAGCTGTAGAACATGCAGGAGTAGCAGGCTCATGGGTACAGCCATCACATCATGATGCTACCCTTTAACCTTGGGACTCTCTATCTGAATAGATTACAAAAACAACTTACTGAAGGAAAGAGACCACATTTCCAAAGACTGCAACAAAGGTGAGTGTGTGGCAGGATGGAACATGATGACTAAATATCCTTACAGCAATATCAACTAATACAAAACTTTATTTTTTACTCCCCAACATATCCAATTATGTATCTCTTTGTTTCTTTCCCTCCTGTCTCTTTGTCTTTCAACTGTCTCTTCTTTCTGTGTCTCTTGATTTGAAAGAAATGGATGAGAAGTTGTGGAAGTGAGTGTGGAGGGAAGTTGTCACTGGCCGGTCCAGGACAGGTTAAAGGAGAAGAAATGTTTCCGATGACAGAAGAGATGATGTGTCCGTTAGAAGATGCTCTCACCAAAATGTACGATCACTTTTCTATCAAGTTTCTTTTTTTAATCTAATTTTGTCTCTGTATTTGTATTCTGATCTGCTGTTATTTCAACAAGGCTAAGAATTTTATGGGATTTAGTTTCGATTTTTTTTAACCTAAAATCTGTTAATACGTTAAAGTTCTTTAAAGATTCTGTCTATCAGGTATTTTCTGTAAACAAACATACTGTACTCGGACACTACCTTACCCTTGTATATACAAGTCCTGTAACAGGACCTATATATCTGTACTCGGACACTACCTTACCCTTGTATGCAGTAGAACTATTTGATCACTGAATTACTTCCTTTTCCATTACTGTATGACATCATTTCAGTGTTGAATCAGATATCTCAAAACTCATTGACATTGACTCATTATGTTTATAGACATTTTTGCTTGTTGCACAAACCTTGCTGTAATAAACAATTGACCTTCACTATACATAACTGTTTAATGCCGTAAGATCATGAACCATGTATAAAGACTGACTAAACTCAGGAAATAAAGCCTGGTAAGGAATTGATGTATCCTTGTGCTGTTATATTTGCAGTCACTTCTTTGTCACGTTAATTACCTACATATTTGTTCCCTGATGGGTTAGAACACTCAGCCTCACACTTTGAAAGACCAAAACAAGTGTTTTCATGTTTTTACATTTATACTGAGACAGATATTATGCTGATACCCAATTCATTTTAGGGTGGTCTTTAATTTAGGCTGTTCAGTGGCTTTTAGATGTTCTGCATCCACAAGTACAAAGTACAATCTGTACAAGACCACCATCTACTGTTGTACATGGGTCTAGAATATCAATTCATATTATTAAAGAAATACAAAACCGGGTTAGGTTAGAGGTTAAATGTCCTGTTTATTTAATTAATTATGTTGTTCACCAGAGTACATTCAAGGTCAAGGGAGCATATTATTTTGTGCCAAAATGTCACCAGTTAAAGAGTTCCCAAGCTGATATAGTGTAATCATGGATCCTCTCACAGCGCCATAACCCCAGTGCACCGCTAGATGGCAGCACTGTCCGTCATTCCCCACCTCCAGGATGAGGCCCGTTCTTCCTGTTCCAGTGCAGAGAGACACACTGACGCAGGAATACTGTCACTTACAACAAGATTATGGATGGATTTTCGCTTAATTTGTCCAATGCCAGGTTATTTATTTTACAACGTGAAGTATACAGTTATGTTTATTAATGTTGTCATTTCGTAGATAGTTAATAACGTATTTATTATGCTCGTTCCTTTCCCGTGTCAATGAACCTTTAGTCTGATGGCGGAAACCAAAATAATATATCATATTGATGAGGAGGAGACTCCTTATTTAGTTAAACTATCAGTTTCTCCTGAAAAAGTCACTTTAGCAGATTTCAAAAATGTGCTCAACAATCGTCCAGTCAATAGCTACAAATTCTTCTTTAAATCCATGGACCAGGATTTTGGGTAAGTGTATTTTTCTACTTGTGTTGTTATTGCAGGGATCGTGTTTGACCAAACCCTCTTTGTGGTTAATCTCACTGTGGTTCATCTTACTGTGGTTCATTTTACTGTGGTTCATTTTACTGTGGTTCATCTTACTGTGGTTCATCTTAGTGTGGTTCATCTTAGTGTGGTTCATTTTACTGTGGTTCATCTTACTGTGGTTCATCTTAGTGTGGTTCATCTCACTGTGGTTCATCTTAGTGTGGTTCATTTTACTGTGGTTCATCTTACTGTGGTTCATCTTAGTGTGGTTCATTTTACTGTGGTTCATCTTACTGTGGTTCATCTTAGTGTGGTTCATCTCACTGTGGTTCATCTTAGTGTGGTTCATTTTACTGTGGTTCATCTTTCTGTGGTTCATCTTAGTGTGGTTCATCTTACTGTGGTTCATCTTACTGTGGTTCATCTCACTGTGGTTCATCTTACTGTGGTTCATCTTACTGTGGTTCATCTTACTGTGGTTCATCTCACTGTGGTTCATCTTACTGTGGTTCACCTTACTGTGGTTCATCTCACTGTGGTTCATCTCACTGTGGTTCATCTTACTGTGGTTCATCTCACTGTGGTTCATCTCACTGTGGTTCATCTCACTGTGGTTCATCTCACTGTGGTTCATCTCACTGTGGTTCACCTTCCTGGTACAAGCAGGACTTGATTTGACAGAAAAGGTTCTGATATTGTATCATGACGCAGGCCTGTGCAGGATCTGATCCATGCTTTACACCCGTCCATTACTGGAGCTGAATCCTTTGAAGTTCAGACATAAACATATCTGATCTGTCCTGCTGCAGATCTTAACATCTTAATATCCCTTAAATACACTGATGCCTCTGATCATGTCCAATGTCAACATGGGCACCTGATAATGCTCAGGTTTGGTAATGGAAGATAATGGAAGGTTTTCAGGGTGGCTTTCCTTTGTGTCACCACTGCATCTAATAATGAAAGGGGAATAAGAGGTTATTTGTAATAAAGAGAATAACCCTAACCCATAAAAAAATTTCTTCCCTATTATTGTCACATTTAAAGAACTGAACAGTGTCGCTTTAGTTTAAGCATTCATTTAGAATAGGCTGCATAACGCAAATGTAATGTAGAGGTTGATTTTGAATAGAATAGTACAATAATCCCATTCAATACGCTTCATACAACTGGATTGTATTTTCAAAGTAGGGGAGCATGCATCCCTTAACACACACACACACACACACCCACACCCACACACACACACACACACCCAGGGTATCTGCTGGGACCACCGGCCTCAGATCAGATGAAATCCCCCTTCATCAGAAACATGGCTGCTCCCATCCAGAATAGGCTTGACGGAGGCACTAAACTGAAACCACCATCATTTCTGGATTGTGACATTTTGTCTAAAATATAGAACTGTTTTTGCAGAACTGGTTTTGTGTTTAACTTAATGAACGATAAACTGTTTATGAAAGTCATCGATTTCTCAGCTTCTCTTTTGTCCTGTGAGTGGACAGAATAGTGTCTGGTTTAGACGGTCTGCTCAGAGATTTCATGTTCATTTCATTGATCTATAGATTAATTTTGAACAAATTGAAATAAAAATGAATCGGTATGTTATAAGCTTGTGTTTGTTAATATGGACTAATCACCTCTGCAAAGGTTAGTCAGTGCACTTTACAGAGATGTCAGTCCAGTCATAGCCATGTTAATTAAAAGGGTGACCTTTCTCTCTCTCTCTCTGCTTCATCCACATATTAACAGTCCACATGTCTCTCCATGAGTAGACCAAGCCAGTACACTACACCTGGTACCAAGTCCACATGTCTCTCCATGAGTAGACCAAGCCAGCACACTACACCTGGTACCAAGTCCACATGTCTCTCCATGAGTAGACCAAGCCAGCACACTACACCTGGTACCAAGTCCACATGTCTCTCCATGAGTAGACCAAGCCAGTACACTACACCTGGTACCAAGTCCACATGTCTCTCCATGAGTAGACCAAGCCAGCACACTACACCTGGTACCAAGTCCACATGTCTCTCCATGAGTAGACCAAGCCAGCACACTACACCTGGTACCAAGTCCACATGTCTCTCCATGAGTAGACCAAGCCAGCACACTACACCTGGTACCAAGTCCACGTCTCCATGAGTAGACCAAGCCAGTACACTACACCTGGTACCAAGTCCACATGTCTCTCCATGAGTAGACCAAGCCAGCACACTACACCTGGTACCAAGTCCACATGTCTCTCCATGAGTAGACCAAGCCAGCACACTACACCTGGTACCAAGTCCACATGTCTCTCCATGAGTAGACCAAGCCAGCACACTACACCTGGTACCAAGTCCACATGTCTCTCCATGAGTAGACCAAGCCAGCACACTACACCTGGTACTAAGTCCACTGAACTCAGACTCTTTTAGTATGAGTTCATAATAATAATTCTTCATCGTTGATGAGAAGGACAGTGTGTGTGTCTCTGTGTGCTGTCCTAAGCAGTGCATTATACGGTGTGCTGTCCTTAGCAGTGCATTATACGGTGTGCTGTCCTTAGCAGGTCTGTGTGCTGTCCTTAGCAGTGCATTATACAGTGTGCTGCCCTTAGCGTTGCATTTTGCTGTGTGCTGTCCTTAGCAGTGCATTGTTCTGTGTGCTGTCCTTAGCAGTGCATTGTGCTGTCCTTAGCAGTGCTGTGTGCTGTCCTTAGCAGTGCTGTGTGCTGTCCTTAGCAGTGCTGTGTGCTGTCCTTAGCAGTGCTGTGTGCTGTCCTTAGCAGGTCTGTGTGCTGTCCTTAGCAGTGCTGTGTGCTGTCCTTAGCAGTGCTGTGTGCTGTCCTTAGCAGTGCATTATACGGTGTGCTGTCCTTAGCAGGTCTGTGTGCTGTCCTTAGCAGTGCATTATACAGTGTGCTGCCCTTAGCGTTGCATTTTGCTGTGTGCTGTCCTTAGCAGTGCATTGTTCTGTGTGCTGTCCTTAGCAGTGCATTGTGCTTTCCTTAGCAGTGCATTGTGCTGTCCTTAGCAGTGCATTGTGCTGTCCTTAGCAGTGCTGTGTGCTGTCCTTAGCAGTGCTGTGTGCTGTCCTTAGCAGTGCTGTCTGCTGTCTTTAGCAGTGCTGTGTGCTGTCTTTAGCAGTGCATGTTTGCTCTGTGTCTCTCTGGCACAGACCATCGCTGTGCTGCTGTCATGCAGGTGATCCACAGGAACACTACTGAAACAAACACAGCATCTATGCTCATCAGCACACTAAACCATGCCCTCATGGTTCATTAGCATTATCAGCATATTGGTCCATGAGCAAAACGGTGGGAGGCAGTCATGAAGTCTACCAAATCAGTTGATGGTGATTGGTTGTACGGATGGACAGGGTCGCAGCTGTTGGTCAGTAAGATTTATTTCAGTTAGATATCTGTATGTCTCGGAGGGAGAACATGCTCTTGTTGAAGAGAGAAATAATGGCATTGGATTCAATTCATTTGAAAAGGCAGGTCTTTTTGATAGCTTTAGGTTTCATGAAATGGCAGCTTCTTTCTTCTTCTGAAGTTCCCAGAGATGAAGGGGGCACCTGTATGGAGCGATGTGACACCTGTATGGAGCGATGTGACACCTGTATGGAGCGATGTGACACCTGTATGGAGCGATGTGACACCTGTATGGAGCGATGTGACACCTGTATGGAGCGATGTGACACCTGTATGGAGCGATGTGTGATCCATGTGGTTTGTCTCAGAGAAGGAGGAGACATGGTTCATGGTTCTGCTTCTGAAGGATAACAGATCGTTACTTGGTTGTGTGTTTGCAGTACTGAAATCTCTCTGCTCTGCCTGAGTACGCAGGGTGTTACGCAATAACTGGTATTCAAACTAGTCTTTTCTTGACATGACGGACAGACGGTTCTGCAACCATGTCTCATGTCAGTCCTCTGTCCTCAGGGGAGGGAAGCCCCTGTCCTGACCCCTGTCCTGACCCCTGTCCTGACCCCTGTCCTGACCCCTATCCTGACCCCTGTCCTGACCCCTGTCCTGACCCCTGTCCTTACCCCTGTCCTGACCCCTGTCCTGACCCCTGTCCTGACCCCTGTCCTGACCCCTATCCTGACCCCTGTCCTGTGGTCAATGGACCTGCTTCTAACTAGCTGTCCTCTGCCTCAGAGCGTAAATAAACAGTTGTAATCCCCCAATGCTACACACAGATCCCGACCATGCTGAGACCCACCAGTACAGAATGCAGCAATCCCCTCCAAATCTGGTCATTATCCAGTCAAATCTGTTAAGACCCATTTAAGCTGCCAGCTTTAAGAAACATTGTGACGGATGTCCAGACAGGTCTGTTTAAACTCCTGTGGAAGTCACCTAGTGACCCAGACAATGTGTGTTTGCGTGTGTGATTGTGAAACTGTAACAAATCTGAATGCCCTTCCCATCAGATTGAACTTTATGCATCAAGCTGAGCCTCTGAACATGTCAAGGGTTTTTCTTGGATGGGAATTTGGATTCCTTTGGATCTTGATGTTTTTAACAGAGAAGGACAGTTTCCAACGATGCTTATTGCCGTTAAAATGACACAATTTCGGACCATTTATAGGTAAAATATTTAGAATGTATTCATATGAAGTCTGACACTGGGTTCAAGACATTTTTTAACCAAACATAAGATTCTCCCAGTCGGTAAATGAAGGCCTGTATTTGTTTATACTGACCACTCCCACTTCCTCACATGTGACCTTCCAGTTGGTCATGTGTCTAGACTCTAGAGGGAGAGGATACCAACACTTCCTACCTACCTAGCAGCAACCCAAGTCTCACCCTGTTCTTCCTCTGGAAGGTGGAGGGGCCCAAGTCTCACCCTGTTCTTCCTCTGGAAGGTGGAGGGGCCCCAAGTCTCACCCTGTTCTTTCTCTGGAAGGTGGAGGGGCCCAAGTCTCACCCTGTTCTTCCTCTGGAAGGTGGAGGGGCCCAAGTCTCACCCTGTTCTTCCTCTGGAAGGTGGAGGGGCCAAAATCTCACCCTGTTCTTCCTCTGGAAGGTGGAGGGGCCCAAGTCTCACCCTGTTCTTCCTCTGGAAGGTGGAGGGGCCCAAATCTCACCCTGTTCTTCCTCTGGAAGGTGGAGGGGCCCAAGTCTCACCCTGTTCTTCCTCTGGAAGGTGGAGGGGCCCAAGTCTCACCCTGTTCTTCCTCTGGAAGGTGGAGGAGTCAGAAGCACTCGGCTACAAGGCTGTGTTATCTCTGCCTGTCCACCAGACCCGCATCACAGCAGCTCTGCAATACACACAAACACACACACACACCCATACACACACAGAAAGACACACAGACAGACAGACAGAAATACACAGACACAAGCACACACACAAACACAGACAGACAGACACACACACACAGACAGACACACACACCCATACACACACAGAAAGACACTAACACACAGACAGAAACACACACACACACACACAGAGACACAGACAGATAGACACAGACACACAGACACGGTTATATTAGGTAGAACCTCAGGCAAACCCTGAAGGGAACAACAGCACTTTCAGAGGTTCTGGGATCAAACTTCTGAGAGGGTTCTACTCATCCTCAAGTTCTGTGTTCCTCTCTGTCTTTCTGTCTCTGTCTGTCTGTCTCTGTCTCTGTATCTCTGTCTCTGTATCTCTGTCTGACTCTCTCTGTCTCTGTATCTCTGTCTGACTCTCTCTGTCTCTGTATCTCTGTCTGACTCTCTCTGTCTCTGTATCTCTGTCTGACTCTCTCTGTCTCTGTATCTCTGTCTGACTCTCTCTGTCTCTGTATCTCTGTCTGACTCTCTCTGTCTCTGTATCTCTGTCTGACTCTCTCTGTCTCTGTATCTCTGTCTCTGTATCTCTGTCTCTGTATCTCTGTCTCTGTATCTCTGTCTCTGTATCTCTGTCTGTGTCTGTCTGTCTGACTCTCTCTGTCTCTGTATCTCTGTCTGACTCTCTCTGTCTCTGTATCTCTGTCTCTGTATCTCTGTCTCTGTATCTCTGTCTCTGTATCTCTGTCTGTGTCTGTCTCTGTATCTCTGTCTGTGTCTGTCTGTCTCTGTATCTCTGTCTCTGTATCTCTGTCTGTGTCTGTCTGTCTGACTCTCTCTGTCTCTGTATCTCTGTCTGTCTGTCTGACTCTCTCTGTCTCTGTATCTCTGTCTGTGTCTGTCTGTCTGACTCTCTGTCTCTGTATCTCTGTCTGTGTCTGTCTGTCTCTCTCTGTCTGTGTCTGTCTGTCTGACTCTCTCTCTCTATATCTATATCTGTCTCTCTGTCTGTCTCTGTCTGTCTCTCTTTCTCTCTCTCTCTCTTTCTCTTTAAATCTATCTGTGTCTCTGTCTGTCTCTCTCTGTATACACGCGTGCACGCCTACACACACATACACACACGCCTACGCACACACACACGCACATACACATGCCTACACACACACACACCCCTACACACACACACTGCAGTGTGCACAGCTTCCTCTGCCTGATATATGTGACACAAACCCAGCAGGTGTGGACCACTGACAGGTTCCTGCTGAACTGTGCCCTGCGGGGTCGGAGGGTAACTGGGTGGTATTTTTGGAGGGAATTTACAGCCTGAGATGTACACAGAAGCTCACTCAGTCTAGAACTCTATTAATACTCTGGTAAGATCTGCCAGCAGGATCTCCCGGATCACCTGTGTTAAAGATCCAGGCCTCAGATCCCATCAGCACATTATCACTACAGCACATTATCACACCTGCACATTATCACTACAGCACATTATCACTACAGCACATTAGCACTACAGCACATTATCACTACAGCACATTATCACTATAGCACATTATCACTACAGCACATTATCACTACAGCACATTATCACTACAGCACATTATCACTACAGCACATTATCACTACAGCACATTATCACTACAGCACATTATCACTACAGCACATTATCACTACAGCACATTATCACTATAGCACATTATCACTACAGCACATTATCACTACAGCACATTATCACTACAGCACATTATCACTACAGCACACTATCACTACAGCACATTATCACTACAGCACATTATCACTACAGCACATTATCACTATAGCACATTATCACTACAGCACATTATCACTACAGCACATTATCACTACATCACATTATCACTACAGCACATTATCACTACAGCACATTATCACTACAGCACATTATCACTACAGCACATTATCACTACAGCACATTATCACTACAGCACAGTTCTGAGGGATGTGTTGCTACATGAGTCCATTAAATCAAGCCGGGCTGCTTTATATAGGCAAGCTGAACACACAGATAGACACTCACAGGTTTGCATTTAGACTGCATGTTCACAGCTATTCACAGAGGTGTGTTCTTTCATCCACATGGTTTGCAGTTCCATCATGTTAGTGTGATCGTTTGGATTAGAGGCTGTAAATTCACTGATGGGGGATGGTAGCCGTCTCAACAACACCAAAGGTGCCAACTAAGAACCATGATGTCACACTAGGAAGTTCTTCCTAAACAGGAGTCTGTTTTGTTGCATTTAGCCTGCTTCTTTATGATGTTTATCTTGGCTAAATTAAGAAGTGTGGAGTAAGCAGCGACATAGTAAACTGACTTGTTTTCCCTACATAATAAACTGACTTCCTCTGTCCTTTAGGGTTGTCAAAGAGGAGATTTCCGACGACAACGCCAAGCTGCCCTGCTTCAACGGTAGAGTGGTATCCTGGGTGAGTATCTGTGATGAATGTCGTGTCGTCCCCCCCCCCCCCCCCCCCCGGCCCCATCTCCTGGCCACCAGCCCACCCTCTCTCACTTTATCCTCTGCCCCCCCTCCCCCCTCCTGGCTGTGCTGCCTCAGCTCAATCTAAAGATACCTGAAGCGTTCCACCACGGACATGTAATCCAGCTGGAGGTCATGATATCACGCCTCCGCAGCCCCACACAGCAGCCCCACACAGCAGCCCCACACAGCAGCCCCACACAGCAGCCCCACACAGCAGCCCCACACAGCAGCCCCACACAGCAGCCCCACACAGCAGCTCTTCAGCTTCCGCTCAGCGTTGAGCCACTCAGCGTTGAGCCACTCAGCGAAGCGTACAGGTGTGAGGGCGGCCATGAAGAGGCATTCAGGCTGGGAACACTTTCATAGGCTGTCCTGCCCCTCCATGACACATCCCACAGCACTGTACATCATCCACATTGAGTCTATGAGGATTTAAACAGCTGTGTATTGCTAGCCTAGCCTAGCCTAGCCTAGCCTGTCATGCAGAAGATCCACATGTTGGTGTCATGGATTTGGACTGGCCACAGACGACTCTGATTAGTGTTCCACTGATGACTGTGACTGGATACACATCCCACATCCATGAATTATACATCTCTGTGTAGGGAGGGATGGTATTTTCATACAGTTATGTAAGAGCACTGTATATCAGCACAGACAGAAGACAGACCTATACATGGGTGCTGAGGCATAAAGGAATCACATCACTATGTGTCACCAACTCCTCTTGTAGGGCTTATTGAAGTTAAACACACAAGTCGTGTTGTGTAGTGTGTTGCTGTTTGGCTGTGTCTTAATCATGGCTGGCGGTTAGCAGAGTCTCCCTGCATTATGATGGTGGAGATGAAAGCGAAGCAGCTGTATCTATGGGGCCTTTTCCACAATCCTTTGTGCTCAGCTGAGTGAAAGCAGTGTGCTCTGCTCCCATCTGTCTGTTTCTCAGTCTGCCCCCCCTAACCCCCCAAGGCCGTCCTCTCTTTCTGTCAGAGCTGTTTTAGGGATCTGTCTGTGTCCTGGACAGATCCCAGGGTTGCCTCTGGCTGTGACGACCATGTTAGTGTCCTCATCTGCAGATGCAGCTAAATCAGTTTGCTTTTGTAGTTCTGCTGCTTTGTGTTCCTGTTTCTATTGTTGATGATGTCTCTCTCTGTGTGTCTCAGCTGGTGCTGGCAGAGAGCTCCCCCTCAGATGGAGGGTCCCAGTGTACAGAGAGCCACCCAGAGCTGCCTCCTCCCCTGGAGAGAACAGGGGGAATCGGAGACTCGCGCCCCCCCTCCTTTCAGTAAGTCAACTGGCTGTATGCTTTGTTATGACATCAAATCTGCTGTTTCTTACACACGATTTCACCCCCAATTGCACAGTGCACACACAGGCTCCGACACGTGCAGACGAGCGCATGTGACCTTTCTAAATCACTGGGAGCCATAAGCGCTCATCAGAGAGCCTCATCTCACTCACAGAAGGCTTGTGTGTGTTTCAGTGGCCCCTATGCCATCGTTTGTGGATGTGTGTGTGTGTGTGTGCATACATGTTTACATGTCATGTGTTCATGTTACCTTTTACTGTCAATGGCATGGCTGTCCAGTGAGGCGTACATCAGTGCCTTAGTCTGCTCATCTATTCCAGCATCCACATGATGCGCTCCCTCCCAGTGGGGCTCCAGAAATAGTCATGATAGCATAAAAATCATTTGGAAACGCTGCTATTGAAAGCACGCTATTGTATTCAGCTACTAAAAGCACCCATTGCAAGTAAGCCGTTAATAATGAGAAATGTGGCTCAACAGTGTTTGGTGTTGCCAGTTCAGTCCTCCATACAGGGCCACTTCAGTCCTCCATACAGGGCCAGTTCAGACCTCTTTACAGGGCCACTTCAGACCTCCATACAGGGCCACTTCAGACCTCCATACAGGGCCACTTCAGTCCTCCATACAGGGCCAGTTCAGTCCTCCATACAGGGCCAGTTCATACCTCCATACAGGGCCAGTTCAGACCTCTTTACAGGGCCAGTTCAGTCCTCCATACAGGGCCAGTTCAGTCCTCCATACAGGGCCAGTTCAGACCTCCATACAGGGCCAGTTCAGACCTCTTTACAGGGCCAGTTCAGTCCTCCATACAGGGCCAGTTTAGACCTCCATACAGGGCCAGTTCAGACCTCCATACAGGGCCAGTTCAGTCCTCCATACAGGGCCAGTTTAGACCTCCATACAGGGCCAGTTCAGACCTCCATACAGGGCCAGTTCAGACCTCTTTACAGGGCCACTTCAGACCTCCATACAGGGCCAGTTCAGACCTCTTTACAGGGCCAGTTCAGTCCTCCATACAGGGCCAGTTTAGGCCTCTTTACAGGGCCAGTTCAGACCTCTTTACAGGGCCAGTTCAGACCTCTTTACCGGGCCAGTTCAGACCTCTTTACAGGGCCAGTTCAGACCTCTTTACAGGGCCAGTTCAGACCTCTTTACAGGGCCAGTTCAGACCTCTTTACAGGGCCAGTTCAGACCTCTTTACAGGGCCAGTTCAGACCTCTTTACAGGGCCAGTTCAGACCTCTTTACAGGGCCAGTTCAGACCTCTTTACAGGGCCAGTTCAGACCTCTTTACAGGGCCAGTTCAGACCTCTTTACAGGGCCAGTTCAGACCTCTTTACAGGGCCAGTTCAGACCTCTTTACAGGGCTAGTTCAGCCCTCTTTACAAACAGATGTATTAGAGATTCTCCCTGCGTTTGTTATAGGAAGGCCCAAAGCTAAATATAGCAGAGATCTATGACTCCAGGGCTGTGAGGCTGTATGACGAGTCAACTGTGCAGCTGGGGGAAGGGAGGCGGGGGGCAGGGAGGCCAGAGCTGGGGGGCAGGGGGTCGGGGGGCCGGAGCTGGGGTTGTTGCTGGGGTCTGTACAGCTGCAGAGCTGCTCCATATGGAGAACATGCAAGCTATCATGTCTGTGGATGTCTTCATCTATAGTCTGACATGCTGACTCGCCCTGCCAGACTACACCTTGCTGCCTGTCTGCCAGTTGGTCCACTGATTGTATTGTTCCTGCTCCTGCTGTGTCTACTGCCACCCTGTGGTCAGACCTGGAGTAGCCTGCTTCCTGTCTGCACAATGTTCCCTCCCTCACCTCTTTTTATTCTGCTGATCTCTCTCTCTCTCTCTCTCTCTATTTGAACCAGACAGCCAGTATTTTTTGAAATTGTGATTGTAAATTCCGTATAGAAGGCATGGTTCTCTGAAATAAAGGCCATCTCCCACCCTCACCCTGCCTCTGTAAATACACTGAATATTATTACCCATATTACCTATTATGTATCCATCCCTTGTGAATGGCCGTGTTTGACGAGGGGCAGAATAGGTGTTCAGCTGACAGTGAGCAGAATGGATGTGCTTCTGCACGCTAATCCGGATTAAAGGACATTAAAAGCACCCGTCTCTGTTTCCCAGGAGGGGGGAGGGACAGCAGTGGCAGAGGAGAGGTGAAAGGGTGGGGGAACGGGTGTTCGCAGCTGCACAGCCCCCACCCCCCCACCCCCCATATTAGCTCCTACCCTTTATAATCTCCCACAGGAACAACAGACCCCCTTCCTAGCTTTACTTTAGCCATCTCTGTGCACGACCTGCACTGGCCTGCACAGAGTTTCACTGGCCTGCAAAGAGTTTCACTGGCCTGCACATAGCTGCACTGGCCTGCACAGAGTTTCACTGGCCTGCACAGAGTTTCACTGGCCTGCACATAGCTGCACTGGCCTGCACAGAGTTTCACTGGCCTGCACAGATCTGCACTGGCCTGCAAAGAGTTTCACTGGCCTGCACAGAGTTTCACTGGCCTGCACAGAGTTTCACTGGCCTGCACAGATCTGCACTGGCCTGCAAAGAGTTTCACTGGCCTGCACAGAGCTGCTGCACTGGCCTGCACAGAGCTGCACTGGCCTGCACAGAGCTGCACTGGCATGCACAGAGTTGTCCCAGCACCTTGACCTGTCCCTGAGTACAGGCTGCTGGCTTATCCTGCTGTTTTCATACATGCAGTGAACAGTGTGCCTGAACAGCCATGCATGGTCAGACTGCTGCAGAAACACGCCCCTGCTGGTTGGCTGTGTTGTGTCCCTAAGTGAGCACAGCACACACAGCAGCTCCGCCTAATGTGCTCGCATTTGCTTTAGTCATTCACGCTTTTCCCTGAAGGCAGGTGAAACAGCAGCACAAGGTGTGTGTGTGTGTGTGTGTGTGTGTACCAGCCCATGGTGAAGCACATTCCTTTGGAAAATGGGTTGAGCGTTCCAGTGTGGGTCCACGTGTGAGTGTGAGTTTGACAGGCTTGGTTACATTGTGCATGTCAAAGTGTGTGTGTAGGTGTGTGACAGGCTTGGTTGTGTTCTCACCAGCTTCAGGTTTCCCCGCAGTCTGCAGGCATCAGTCTCTAACCTGACCCTGAATTCTGCAGGCATCAGTCTCTAACCTGACCCCACAGTCTGCAGGCATCAGTCTCTAACCTGACACCACATTCTGCAGGCATCAGTCTCTAACCTGACCCTGAAGTCTGCAGGCATCAGTCTCTAACCTGACCCTGAATTCTGCAGGCATCAGTCTCTAACCTGACCCCACAGTCTGCAGGCATCAGTCTCTAACCTGACCCTGAAGTCTGCAGGCATCAGTCTCTAACCTGACCCTGAAGTCTGCCGGCATCAGTCTCTAACCTGACCCCACATTCTGCAGGCATCAGTCTCTAACCTGACCCTGAAGTCTGCAGGCATCAGTCTCTAACCTGACCCCACAGTCTGCAGGCATCAGTCTCTAACCTGACCCTGAAGTCTGCAGGCATCAGTCTCTAACCTGACCCTGAAGTCTGCCGGCATCAGTCTCTAACCTGACCCCACAGTCTGCAGGCATCAGTCTCTAACCTGACCCTGAAGTCTGCAGGCATCAGTCTCTAACCTGACCCTGAAGTCTGCCGGCATCAGTCTCTAACCTGACCCCACAGTCTGCAGGCATCAGTCTCTAACCTGACCCCACAGTCTGCAGGCATCAGTCTCTAACCTGACCCCACAGTCTGCAGGCATCAGTCTCTAACCTGACCCCACAGTCTGCAGGCATCAGTCTCTAACCTGACCCTGAAGTCTGCCTGGCCCTCCCTCACAATCCCCTGCAGTCCTGCATTACTGCAGACGCCCCCCTGCTCTACCAGACTCCCCCTCTCTCTCTCTTCTTCTCTCTCTCATACCTCAATCCACCATCCCAGAAACACTATCTGGGCTTTCAATGAGACTCAATACTGCCACTGTTGGACATGGAAAGCATATCTCAGGCTATGTGGTCATTAATAGCACTTAGTGAAAATCACATCACATATCACACAACAATGATGCTAGCGTCATGGCCTAGGGGGGCTGAATTTGATAAAGTGTCATCATTTGAGATGGAGAGAACCTGGAGGTTGACCTCCGTTCAAACAGATCTCATGATACACTGATTGAGTGTACTTATAGAGACTGTGACCGTCTTAGGGAATGAATATACATCATTATTAGCTGCTGGTGTGTGTGTGTGTGTGTGTGTGGTTCCATTGTCCATTCAGGTTAGGTCATTTGGTTCTGTCTGTGTTTTTAAGTGCCAACGCGGTGAGCAGTCGTGACGGACTAGACACAGAGACGGGTACAGAGTCCCTTCTGAGCCACCGTAGAGAGCGGGAGAGAGAGAGAGCGAGGAGGAGAGTGCGAGAGACAGAGGGTGAGTACCGTGCGTCACAAACACTGTCCCCATCACACACACTGTCCCCATCACACACACTGTCCCCATCACACACACTGTCCCCATCACACACACTGTCCCCATCACACACACATCACAGCCTCGTCACAAACACTGTCCCCATCACACACACATCAGCTCCGCACACTCACCACGTACAGCACACACTGTGCAGGTGTGAAAACAGGACATCCATCTGCTTGTGGCAGGTAAGCAGCATCGGAGCCCAACACTGCTGCAGGGTTTGGCTTCACTCTTCTTTGTGCTCTTGTGTTTCCTGGCTGAGGCTCAGGTTCACAGGGAGTTTCCACTGCCTGGTTAAACTCCAGTAGAATGACTCTGAACTTTGAGGACATTCAGAGGGGACAAAACCGTTCCTGGTTCTCATCTCTGGCTGCTATGGAACCAGCATGAAATAGTATTAATGAAAGGATCAATGCAAGCAAACATCACTGAATATCTTCTATACTAATATACTCTTCTCTCTCTTCTCTCATACGCTTTATCAAACACCTTTTTTATAGACAGTGTGGTAAATACATGAGCCACTTTGGTTTCATGTGGAAAGTCTCTCTCACAGATATTCTATTGTCAGAAGGTTAGCCAGTCACACACAGAACATCGTTCTTTATCCACTCAAATAATGAGAAATGCTGGAAATACAGCACACTGTTGCCAAACACCAACACTTAGAATATTATTCATTTATTGCCTATAAAAAATATATTTCCAGTCTTTCTGGGTCCTCTACTGGTGCTGGGTGATGTTAATGGCAGATATAGTTAATGCTTTTCATAAGCTCATTCCACTAGGCAGGCTCCACAGCCTTCCATGCTCCCAACAGAGCCAGCTCTTTATCTCTCTTTCTTCCTCTCTCTCCTCTCTCCATCTCTCCTCCTCTGATCCCTTCATCACATTCATCTACATGGTGCAATTAGCAGCAAAGTCTAAAGTATTTGAGATAGTGTGAAGAGAGAGAACTGTGTGTGTACTTTGTGTGTGTGTGAGCATGTGTGTTAGCATTTTCAAGCTGGCTGCATGTCAATTCATATATTCTGTAGCACTTAGATGTCTGAAAGGTTGTCTAACATATCCGACAGCCCACTGTTAATGTAATGTCTAGTCCCTGTGTTTGATTAGAGATATGTGTCAGGCCCCTGTGTTTGATTAGAGATATGTGTCAGGTCCCTATGCTTGATTAGAGATATGTGTCAGGACCCTGTGTTTGATTAGAGATATCTGTCAGGTCCCTGTGTTTGATTAGAGATGTGTGTCAGGTCCCTGTGTTTGATTAGAGATATGTGTCAGGACCCTGTGTTTGATTAGAGATATCTGTCAGGTCCCTATGCTTGATTAGAGATGTGTGTCAGGTCCCTGTGTTTGATTAGAGATATGTGTCAGGCCCCTGTGTTTGATTAGAGATATGTGTCAGGTCCCTATGCTTGATTAGAGATATGTGTCAGGACCCTGTGTTTGATTAGAGATATCTGTCAGGTCCCTGTGTTTGATTAGAGATGTGTGTCAGGTCCCTGTGTTTGATTAGAGATGTGTGTCAGGTCCCTGTGTTTGATTAGAGATATGTGTCAGGCCCCTGTGTTTGATTAGAGATATGTGTCAGGCCCCTGTGTTTGATTAGAGATATGTGTCAGGCCCCTGTGTTTGATTAGAGATATGTGTCAGGCCCCTGTGTTTGATTAGAGATATGTGTCAGGCCCCTGTGTTTGATTAGAGATATCTGTCAGGTCCCTGTGTTTGATTAGAGATATGTGTCAGGTCCCTATGCTTGATTAGAGATATGTGTCAGGTCCCTGTGCTTGATTAGAGATATGTGTCAGGTCCCTGTGTTTGATTAGAGATATGAGTCAGGTCCCTGTGTTTGATTAGAGATATGTGTCAGGTCCCTGTGCTTGATTAGAGATATGTGTCAGGTCCCTGTGTTTGATTAGAGATGTGTGTCAGGTCCCTGTGTTTGATTAGAGATATGTCAGGTCCCTGTGTTTGATTAGAGATATGTCAGGTCCCTGTGCTTGTCTGTATCTAGTAACAGTTGCTTGGAGATCCTCTGCTGATGGATTAATAATCGCTCGCTCATTCCTCCCTCCCTCTGCTAGTTTGTTCAGTCTAATTAAATGAGAGTATGAAGGGATGGTCCCTGTTCATGTGGCTTCATCGCTCCTCAAATATAGCTGACTCTGCCCAACACATTCTGACTGGATTAGTTGATGTTTGCTTGAAGCTCATTCCAGTGTCACAGTAGTCACCTTGTGGTGTGGCTACAGAGACTCAGTCAACAAGCCTGCAGCCACGGTGGACAGAATTCCCCTTGTCTGTGACACAGGTGAAGTGCTTCATGTCTGGGTGAATATGAGCTGTTTCACTGAGAACACAGCCTGCTAAACCAGAATGGCAGCTCTTGTTCGGTCCTTTCCTGCAGAATGTCTGAGAACCAAAGATGAATCTTGTAGGGTGACAGTTTGAGACAAGACCCTGAAGGGACCATAGAGTTATGGGAGATGATAGATTTCATGTCCCTGGGAGTTCTGCTTCTTACCTCTACTGAGGTTAGAAGTGACACAGTCCATGGAAGGACTACTTGAATACTGAATGCTTATTTGATTCTGTATCATTTTCTTAGGTTTATATAAGATTTTGTTAACATTAGAAACGTATAAAATATACACATTGTCTTTAAATCAGTTATGTAATCAATGTCCCGTAAACTTGATGGAGGAGATCCACTCTTAACCAGCGCTCATCGCTGTTAGATCCCCTTATGTGATTGGTCGAAAAGGGATTAGAGCAGATCCAGTGTCAGGAGGCAGTGGGTGTTTAGATCTGTTTATGTTCAGTTTGAGTCGGGCTTCGGAGACGGGTCGTCTGCTGCTTGCGGTAAGAATTTTAGAAACAGCTTTTGTATTCGTTCAATCCATTAGTTGCATGGGAAATTATCCAATATATTTTATTGGAGAATGTTATTTAATCAGCATATTTAAGTTTAAATAAATAGATCTGAAATTCTTATGGCAATTTATTGTCACATTAGTGACAGCGGTTGAGATTACCTTTGATACATTTGATATTCAGCTGTGCTGTCGTAGTTTATACATCGTTTTCTGCCTATGAAAGTCAACATCTCAAAATGCCAACATTTTGTCACCTTGTTAGTACCCAAGTAGGCTAGTGTTAAACTGGAAAAATTGCTTTTTTATCTCTTTCGATAATTATTTTAGGAATCAGCTTGATGAATTAGGAAAAGCTTCCTGGCCAATCTGTTTAATGGTGGATAAATCCTTGGACAGTGAAGGTGGTTTTAGTTCACCGCTGTTTATAAATTGGGCTGTTTTGAGCCAATGGCAGAATACTGTGGCTTGACAACATTGAGCAAATGTAAAGAGCTGTGCTGAGGCATACAGACAAGATAAAGGACACATCACAGTTACCCTGTCTTTTACTGAGACACAGCTGCTGCTACTGAGAGGACATGTTTACCTACTGTCACACTGTATTCTGTCTCTCCACTAGCTTGGCTGTACATAAGGAGTCTGTCTGCACAAAGCTTCAGTCCCTCCAGTCTGGGGCCACAACAAGCAGGCTGTGCTTCTCTGGACTGACCCCCTCTGGACTGACCCCCTCTGGACTGTCCCCCTCTGGACTGACCCCCTCTGGGCTGACCCCCCTCTGGACTGACCCCCTCTGGACTGACCCCCTCTGGACTGACCCCCTCTGGACTGACCCCCTCTGGACTGTCCCCCTCTGGACTGACCCCCTCTGGACTGACCCCCTCTGGACTGACCCCCCTCTGGACTGACCCCCTCTGGACTGACAGTAGCAATGGGCACGACCACATTACTGGAATGTTTCGGTCTCACTCGAAGAACCCAGGCACGGCCACGCCCTCTACGCCTGGGCAGAGCTTTCCAGCCAATCCGCTGTTACCCTGATAAAGCGCCACGCCCCTGCCAGTGTAAGGAAGGTGATGAGGCAGGTGGTGGGAGGTGATGAGGCAGGTGGTGGGAGGTGATGAGCCAGGTGGTGGGAGGTGATGAGCCAGGTGGTGGGAGGTGATGAGCCAGGTGGTGGGAGGTGATGAGCCAGGTGGTGGGAGGCGATGAGGCAGGTGGTGGGAGGTGATGAGGCAGGTGGTGGGAGGTGATGAGCCAGGTGGTGGGAGGTGATGAGGCAGGTGGTGGGAGGTGATGAGCCAGGTGGTGGGAGGTGATGAGCCAGGTGGTGGGAGGTGATGAGGCAGGTGGTGGGAGGTGATGAGCCAGGTGGTGGGAGGTGATGAGCCAGGTGGTGGGAGGTGATGAGCCAGGTGGTGGGAGGTGATGAGGCAGGTGGTGGGAGGTGATGAGCCAGGTGGTGGGAGGTGATGAGCCAGGTGGTGGGAGGTGATGAGGCAGGTGGTGGGAGGTGATGAGGCAGGTCGTGGGAGGTGATGAGGCAGGTGGTGGGAGGTGATGGTTGAACACTGTTTTAGGGAGCGAGATGTACCAGTTCAAATGTTGAGTTTATGTTGGTACAGAAAACACAATTTTATTTTCCTATTTTTATTTTCAGTCTGAATGTGTCCTGTGATGATGACAGTGTGTCCTGTGATGATGACAGTGTGTCCTGTGATGATAACAGTGTGTCCATTGATGAAGACAGTGTGTCCTGTGATGATGACAGTGTGTCCTGTGATGATAACAGTGTGTCCTGTGATGATGACAGTGTGTCCTGTGATGATAACAGTGTGTCCTGTGATGAAGACAGTGTGTCCTGTGATGATAACAGTGTGTCCTGGGATGAAGACAGTGTGTCCTGTGATGATGACAGTGTGTCCTGTGATGATGACAGTGTGTCCTGTGATGATAACAGTGTGTCCTGTGATGATAACAGTGTGTCCTGTGATGATGACAGTGTGTCCTGTGATGATGACAGTGTGTCCTGGGATGATAACAGTGTGTCCTGTGATGATAACAGTGTGTCCTGGGATGATAACAGTGTGTCCTGTGATGATAACAGTGTGTCCTGTGATGATGACAGTGTGTCCTGTGATGATGACAGTGTGTCCTGTGATGATGACAGTGTGTCCTGTGATGATAACAGTGTGTCCTGTGATGATGACAGTGTGTCCTGTGATGATAACAGTGTGTCCTGTGATGATGACAGTGTTTCCTCCTGTCCCTGCAGTCCCTCGTACAAACGGCCACTCCAAGGCAGACCGAACAGCGCGGGACTCAGCCATGGGCTATGACAGCGCCTCGCTAATGAGCAGTGAACTGGACACCAGCTCCTTTGTGGACAGTGAAGAAGATGAGGATGCCAGCAGGTAGATGAAGAGCGCTCCTCATTTCCATGGTGTGTGTGACCTGTGACCTCTGTGCTGACCCCTCCCTGTTTCAGGCTGAGCAGCTCCACAGAGAAGAGCTCCTCCTCCCAGCTGATGCGCAGACACAAGCGACGCAGACGGAGACACAAAGTGGCCAAAATAGACCGGGTGAGACTCTGCTGGTGGATGAGACACTAGAGGAGGGAATGTGTGTGTCACTGTATGAGAGAGGGAGAGAGAGAGAGAGGGACAGAGACAGGGAGAGAGAGACAGAGAGAGAGAGACAGGGAGAGAGAGACAGAGAGAGAGAGAGAGAGAGAGAGAGAGAGAGAGAGAGAGAGGGAGAGAGAGAGAGAGAGAGAGAGAAAAAGAGAGAAAGAGACAGGGAGACAGAGAGAGAGAGAGAGAGACAGGGAGAGATGTAGAGAGAGAGAGACAGGGAGAGGGAAGAGAGAGAGAGACAGGGAGAGAGAAGAGAGAGAGAGAGAGACAGAGAGAGGGAGAGGGAGGGATAAGATAAGGGTTTATGAATGTTCATGAATTAAATGTCTCACTAGTCTCCCTGTCTATATGTGTGCTTGTGTGTCTGTGTGTGTCTGTGTCTGTCTGCTTGTGTGTCTGTGTGTGTCTGTGTGTGTCTGTGTCTGTCTGCTTGTGTGTCTGTGTGTGTCTGTGTGTGTCTGTGTCTGTCTGCTTGTGTGTCTGTGTGTGTCTGTGTGTGTCTGTGTATCAGTCTTCTTCCTTCAGCAGTATTACAGACTCCACTATGAGCCTGAACATCATCACTGTCACTCTCAACATGGGTAAGATCTCTTCTGTCTTCTGACCTCTATGGTGCAGCTCCATTCCCAGAGACCTCTTAGCCTGCCTCTGCTGCCTGCCTCTGCTGCCTCTACTGCCTCTGCTCTCTGCCTCTGCTGACCTGCCTCTGCTGCCTCTGTTCCCTGCCTCTGCTCCCTGCCTCTGCTCCCTGCCTCTGTTCCCTGCCTCTGCTCCCTGCCTCTGCTCTCTGCCTCTGATCCCTGCCTCTCTTCCCTGCCTCTGCTCTCTGCCTCTCTTCCCTGCCTCTGATCCCTGCCTCTACTCCCTGCCTCTGCTCTCTGCCTCTCTTCCCTGCCTCTGATCCCTGCCTCTACTCCCTGCCTCTGCTCTCTGCCTCTGCTCCCTGCTTCTGCTCTCTGATCCCTGCCTCTACTCCTGGCCTGGCGTCTGTGTGTGTGTGATGCACTTCCTGTTTCCAGAGAAGTACAACTTCCTGGGCATCAGCATTGTGGGCCAGAGTAACGACCGGGGAGATGGAGGGATCTACATCGGCTCCATCATGAAGGGAGGAGCTGTGGCTGCTGACGGCAGGATCGAACCTGGAGACATGCTGCTGCAGGTGAGGGGGGGGGGGACATGCTGCTGCAGGTGAGGGGGGGGGGGACATGCTGCTGCAGGTGAGGGGGGGGGGGACATGCTGCTGCAGGTGAGGGGGGGGGGGGACATGCTGCTGCAGGTGAGGGGGGGACGGGACATGCTGCTGCAGGTGAGGGGGGGGGGGGGACATGCTGCTGCAGGTGAGGGGGGGGGGGGACATGCTGCTGCAGGTGAGGGGGGGGGGGGGGACATGCTGCTGCAGGTGAGGGGGGGGACGGGACATGCTGCTGCAGGTGAGGGGGGGGGGGGGACATGCTGCTGCAGGTGAGGGGGGGGGGACATGCTGCTGCAGGTGAGGGGGGGGGGGGGGACATGCTGCTGCAGGTGAGGGGGGGGGGGGGGACATGCTGCTGCAGGTGAGGGGGGGGGAGGACATGCTGCTGCAGGTGAGGGGGGGGGGGGACATGCTGCTGCAGGTGAGGGGGGGGGGGACATGCTGCTGCAGGTGAGGGGGGGGGGGACATGCTGCTGCAGGTGAGGGGGGGGGGGACATGCTGCTGCAGGTGAGGGGGGGGGGGGACATGCTGCTGCAGGTGAGGGGGGGGGGACATGCTGCTGCAGGTGAGGGGGGGGACATGCTGCTGCAGGTGAGGGGGGGGGGACATGCTGCTGCAGGTGAGGGGGGGGGGGACATGCTGCTGCAGGTGAGGGGGGGGGGACATGCTGCTGCAGGTGAGGGGGGGGGGGGACATGCTGCTGCAGGTGAGGGGGGGGGGGACATGCTGCTGCAGGTGAGGGGGAGGGGGACATGCTGCTGCAGGTGAGGGGGGGGGGGACATGCTGCTGCAGGTGAGGGGGGGGGGGGACATGCTGCTGCAGGTGAGGGGGGGGGGGGGACATGCTGCTGCAGGTGAGGGGGGGGGGACATGCTGCTGCAGGTGAGGGGGGGGGGACATGCTGCTGCAGGTGAGGGGGGGGGACATGCTGCTGCAGGTGAGGGGGGGGGGGACATGCTGCTGCAGGTGAGGGGGGGGGACATGCTGCTGCAGGTGAGGGGGGGGGACATGCTGCTGCAGGTGAGGGGGGGGAGACATGCTGCTGCAGGTGAGGGGGGGGAGACATGCTGCTGCAGGTGGGGGGGGGACATGCTGCTGCAGGTGAGGGGGGGGGAGACATGCTGCTGCAGGTGAGGGGGGGGGAGACATGCTGCTGCAGGTGAGGGGGGGAGACATGCTGCTGCAGGTGAGGGGGGGGGCTGCCCCCTCTCTCCTGGCATCCCTGTAACTGTGTTTCATGGCTGCTGTTGTTCTGTCTCTCTCCTTCCTTCCTGCTGTTCTTTGATGTGTCCATCCAGAACCCAGCTGCTCTCCAACCTTGCCTTGTTAACTCTCAACATAGCGTCCAACATGTCACTTCTCCTCCTCTTAGAAGAAGCTTTTTAGGATTGACTGTGTGGCTAAAAGTCCAGCAGTGCTGTGGAGATGAAACCCTGCACTGTAGCACACCCAGAAGCTAGTGGCTAGGTCCACAGAATTCCTTCATTGGGACTAATGTTTATGAATGGTGTTGTTTGAACCCTCCAGGTAAACGATGTGAACTTTGAGAACATGAGCAACGACGACGCTGTCCGCATCCTCCGAGAGATCGTGTCTAAAACTGGGTAGGTGTGTTTGGCTGCGTCTGATGTCTAACAAGCAGCAAAAATCTCTGTGCTGTTTAAGATCCAGTGATGGGAGGCCTAGCTGTGTTGTTTAAGATCCAGTGATGGGAGGCCTAGCTGTGCTGTTTAAGATCCAGTGATGGGAGGCCTAGCTGTGCTGTTTAAGATCCAGTGATGGGAGGCCTAGCTGTGCTGTTTAAGATCCAGTGATGGGAGGCCTAGCTGTGTTGTTTAAGATCCAGTGATGGGAGGCCTAGCTGTGCTGTTTAAGATCCAGTGATGGGAGGCCTAGCTGTGCTGTTTAAGATCCAGTGATGGGAGACCTAGCTTTGCTGTTTAAGATCCAGTGATGGGAGGCCTAGCTGTGCTGTTTAAGATCCAGTGATGGGAGGCCTAGCTGTGCTGTTTAAGATCCAGTGATGGGAGGCCTAGCTGTGCTGTTTAAGATCCAGTGATGGGAGACCTAGCTATTATAACCTGCTCAAAGTTCACACACACTCTGCACAGGATGAATCACTGGTTCGCTGTGTAAGCGGTCTTAGTGTGATTGACAGCAGTATAATTCTGAATATATTTTCCCCATAATCTCCTTTTAAACCATTCGATGACTTCAGCTGCTGGCTGGTGGCATCACTACGAGCTTGGAGGCTCCAGTTGTCTGGTTGTTCTGAAACTGACCCAGCTTTTCTTTGCTGCAGGCCGATCAGCCTGACTGTAGCCAAGTGCTGGGATCCTTCCCCTCGGAGTTACTTCACTATCCCCAGAGGTCAGTTCACACTAAAACACACTTCGATACAGAGCGACATGCTGGTACAGGGGAGATTTGAACCTGCAACCTCTGTAGTCAGATGATGTAACCTCTGAGCTGATCCCCTCCACCATGCATGGAAACATTAAAGAAGAATATAAGAGCTTGACTCATTGTGACACATGGCCTCCTTGTGGAAAGCAGGTGTATGACTGTGTGTGTGTGTGTGTTTAATCAGCAGAGCCTGTCAGACCTATTGACCCTGCAGCCTGGATCTCTCATACCACTGCCCTAACTGGGCCCTACCCACACTACGGTAGGATCCAGCTACTGTATGACACCAAACTGGCACAACATACCAGGATATCCCAGAATACACCACATGCATGTTAGAGTGCTTTATCCAGTCTCTTTTTCCTTCTCCTCTCTTAGAGTTTGATGACTTGCCGTTGTCGGCCAGTAAGACTGATATGGCGACCATCGTCAAGGTGATGCAGCTGCCTGACTCTGGGCTGGAGATCCGGGACAGGATGTGGCTGAAGATCACCATCTCCAACGCTGTCATTGGTGAGATGTCCAGCCAATCACACAGAGAACCCTAGAGGAGCTACAGGATAATGCTGCAGATGTTGGCTTGACGTTTGTGCCGTAAACTATTAGTGTTGCAAACAAGTGTATCTAACGTGCAATATCATCATATGTGAGGGTGGCTGTAACTGTGTTACTGTGTCAAGTCATTGGTGTGCACATTGTGTGTGTAAGGTGCTGATGTGGTGGACTGGCTGTACTCTCGGGTGGAGGGCTTTAAGGATCGCCGTGAGGCCAGGAAGTACGCCAGCAGTCTGCTCAAACATGGCTACCTGAGACACACCGTCAACAAGATCACCTTCTCAGAGCAGTGCTACTATACCTTCGGAGATCTCTGTCAAAGTACTGATGCTGCCTCACACTGATCAGCTTCATCCATCACTTCTGTTTAGGAAGCAGATATGATGATGACCCTGTCCCTCTCTCTCCTCCAGACATGGCTTCCCTCAACCTGAACGAGGGTTCCAGTGGTGGGGGTTCAGAACAGGACACCCTGGCACCCCTCCCTCCCTCGGCCACCAACCCCTGGCCCCTGGGAGGCCAGCCGTTCCCCTACCCCCCTTTCCCCTCTGCTCCCCCTGGCTTCCCCCCAGGATACTCGGACCCCTGTCACAGTTTCCACAGTGGCAGTGCTGGCAGCCAACACAGTGAGGGTAAGCATGGCCTTCTCTTTAAACCTTAGTGTAACACTAAAGCGGATCACACCTCAATGGCCGACCTCACTGGTCCCAAATATATGCCAGTCAGTGACATGGTCTACACTACTATAGGTGCTAACATGTGTGCATCATAAGGTCATTTGTTTTGGTCCCATAGTGTAGCTAGTTGCACATGAGCACACCGATCTTAGTCAATGTGTCTAAAATCATCTCGTATCGTCAAGGTCAGTCATGAGCATCTTGGGTCACGCAGCAAGCAGGGAACTTGTCTGTACTGGGTGTGTAAATGCAGAACCTGGCCAGCCTATTGGCTGAGCTCAGATTGCCAGCATGTTATGATCCAATGGACCCCATCCTTTCTGAATCATCTCTCGTCTCATTGGCTCCCAAGGTTGTGGTTGCTGTGTGTTGCTGCTGCATGGTGGCAGATGGGCATCTGATGGATGTAGGTTATAAGTAGGCAGTTTGAAAGATGTAATCATGATCACATCATGACGAGGCTCCATTCAGTCTTCTGTGGCTCTTTTGTTGACTTCAAGTGTTTCATTCAGACATTGTCTGGTGTTCTGGATGTTCTCATAGAGCAGCCAGTCCTGTGTGTTACCAGCTGCTGGTCTCTCCAGATTAGAGAGCAGCCAGTCCTGTGTGTTACCAGCTGCTGGTCTCTCCAGATTAGAGAGCAGCCAGTCCTGTGTGTTACCAGCTGCTGGTCTCTCCAGATTAGAGAGCAGCCAGTCCTGTGTGTTACCAGCTGCTGGTCTCTCCAGATTAGAGAACAGCCAGTCCTGTGTGTTACCACCTGCTGGTCTCTCCAGATTAGAGAGCAGCCAGTCCTGTGTGTTACCAGCTGCTGGTCTCTCCAGATTAGAGAGCAGCCAGTCCTGTGTGTTACCAGCTGCTGGTCTCTCCAGATTAGAGAGCAGCCAGTCCTGTGTGTTACCAGCTGCTGGTCTCTCCAGATTAGAGAGCAGCCAGTCCTGTGTGTTACCAGCTGCTGGTCTCCTCTCCAGTCCACTGACTGACATTCAGTGGGAGTTGATTTCCCATTTGGAGACAAGCTGTAGCTTTACTCTGCATACATGAGTGACAGTGAGCAATATGGAGGAAGCACAAGCGAGAATGCTAGCATATACATGTGTGTGTGTGTGTGTGTATGTGTGTATGTGTGTGTGTGTGTGTTTATCATGGGGAACTCCCCATAGTGCAGTCAGATCCCTCTCATGTTTGCAGTGTCTGGTCTACACCCATCTGGACTAGACTAGGATTCACTAGACCAGGTCCAGCTGGACTGGGTCAGACTAGGGTCAGAGTCAGGGCTTGGTAGGTTTGTTGGATCCAAGCTGATATGGTTAGACGAGGCTGAGCTGGACTGGGAGTCGTGTGTAACTCTGTTGTTCCCTCTGTTTCTGCTGGGCAACGGTAGACTGAAGGAGGAAGTAGTCCCACGACTCTGGGGGGAACCGGTAAGACAGTTAACACTCTCTCCTCCTCTATCTCTCTCCTCTATCTCTCTCCTCCTCTATCTCTCTCCTCTATCTCTCTCCTTCTCTACCTCTCTCCTCCTCTATCTCTCTCCTCCTCTATCTCTCTCCTCCTCTATCTCTCTCCTCTATCTCTCTCCTCCTCTATATCTCCTCCTCTACCTCTCTCCTCCTCTATCTCTCTCCTCTATCTCTCTCCTTCTCTACCTCTCTCCTCCTCTATCTCTCTCCTCCTCTATCTCTCTCCTTCTCTACCTCTCTCCTCCTCTATCTCTCCTTCTCTGTCTCTCTCCTCCTCTATCTCTCTCCTCCTCTATCTCTCTCCTCCTCTATCTCTCTCCTCCTCTATCTCTCTCCTCTATCTCTCTCCTTCTCTACCTCTCTCCTCCTCTATCTCTCTCCTCCTCTATCTCTCTCCTTCTCTATCTCTCTCCTCCTCTATCTCTCTCCTCCTCTATCTCTCCTCCTCTATCTCTCTCCTTCTCTATCTCTCTCCTCCTCTATCTCTCTCCTTCTCTACCTCTCTCCTCCTCTACCTCTCTCCTCCTCTACCTCTCTCCTCCTCTAACTCTCTCCTCCTCTAACTCTCTCCTCCTCTACCTGCTAATTTACTCTTCACTCTTAAAATGTGATTTCTGCCTGTCTCTCTCCACTCTGTGGACTCCTCTCCTCTTAATGTAGCTTCAAGGTTCTTCTTTCCTCCTCCCATGCCTCTCCCACCGAGTTGCATTGATGTGTGTGCGTGTGTGTGTATGCGTGTGTGTCCACCACGTTTGCTCCAGCTGTGTGTTTCCTGACAGGCCATCCCCTTTGTGTGGTGCCACCTATGGGCATGTATTGGTACTGCGCTGAGATCTGCATTATCCCACTGAGGTCAAGGCTTGCACTATCATTCCCACTGATAGGGGGCGATCATGCACCATGCACTGGACCAGGGCTCAGTGTCATGGAGGAAATGGGAATATGTGGTAGAAGTAACAGTAACACTTGACACTTGAATGAATGGCACAGAATCCCCATCATGTTCCAGTGCATCTGTGTTGATCAGCTGTCCAGTGTTTCCCATATTGAGGTGTGTCCTTCATGCAGTGTGTCATGACATTTGTGTCTGAATGTATGGACCTCAAATAAGGCTGTGTGTGTGTGTGTGTGAGTGTGTGGGTGTGTGTGTGTGAGTGTGTGTGTGTGTGTTAGGGCACCAGACATGACACCAGCAGTCTCATGTCTGCTTCCTGTTACCATGGGGATGAAGCCACTAGTCGATCACAAGTCACTTGCCTTTGATTAGATTCTGATTAGATTCAACATTATTGTTATTACAGTAAGTACAGGGTAACCTGATTTTGAAGGGTTTGTTTTTGTGTAGATGTATATAGTCTCATTCAGCTTGATATGAAGTGTGTCTTCCTATATGAGGCCTGAAGATGAGTCAGCACTCATGTCATGTAAGCATCAGTCATCTGATCTGGAACCTCCCTGTATTTTGGGCCATCAAGCTCACAGAATCCACTCTTACGGTGTGACTGTCTGCTACCTAGGACACACTAACCAGGTCAGCAACAGATAGCCACAGGAAGTGATGGCTGGCGAGCTGAAGCTGTATATTGTGTTGTTGTGTGTAAACAGGTGTGCAGTTTGGCCTCCAGGTTAACAGTCTGTCTTCTTATCTCCTCCAGGAAGTAGAAGCAGTGACTCCAACCCCAGCGCAGGAAAAGGCAGGTCCCCTCAGGAGAAGACCCACAGGTCCACCTGCAGCCAATCAGAGCAAGTCATGCGGGGTGTGAGGCGAGGTGATAGGTCTGCCAGCCAGCTGAGTCATCACAGCCATGCTCTGTCCAATCACAGCCACGCCCGCTCCGGTTTAAGCCACACCCGCTCCGGTTTAAGCCACACCCAGTCTCACCGGAGTCACTGTCACCCCAAAAACATCCAAGCCACGTTCTCCTATAGCCACGCCCCCTACAGTCACCCTGTGCCCGGCTCCTGTGGTCACAGCGAGCCAAGCCACGCCTCCTCCTACGGGCCGCCTGGCCTTCCTCCCCCGTACTGCCTGGCACGCCTCGCCCCCAAGACCTCCAGCAGCAGCACCCCTCCTGGGGGGCCCCCGGTGAGGGAGTTAGCTGCTGTCCCCCCTGAACTCACTGCCAGCCGTCAGTCCTTCCAGCACGCCATGGGGAACCCCTGTGAGTTCTTTGTTGACATCATGTGACTGACAGGACAGTGCCTTGAAAACTTGCCGAGCACAAACTCCTCCCTCTTCCCTCTGTTTGCCTCTCGCTTTCATTTTCCTTCTTTCCTGTTTCTTATCTTTTGTTCTCTTTCTCTCTGTCCTCTAGTTAAATGAAATCTCTTTACTACTGACCATCCCTGTGTTCAGAATGTAGACTTGGCCCTCCAGCCAGCGCTAGATCAGAGCTCCCTCTGGTGTGGAAGGATGGGAGGGGAACAGAGAGCACAGCAGGAGGGAGTCCTCACACCTCCACACACACACAAGTCCTCTGTGTGTGTCTGCGCACAACCCTCCTAGCTCTTTTGTATTGATGTGACAGTAAGTGTACAGTTTGTGAACCGTGAGTGGTGTTCAGTGTGTTGATTGGAAAGAGCGGCCACACAGACGGGCCCAGGAGACGGACCTTGATCTGGTGGATCTCCTGTTTGGACCAGAGCTAGCTGGCTGGATCTGGATCTCAATCCCCCAGACCCAGGCTTGGAGCCCCAGCTTTGCAACGGGTTCACCCAGGACTGGAGAGACATCTCTGGGTATGTCTCCTCCACATCCTCTGCTACTTTTGGGGAACCTCAGACCAAAGTTCAGCTCTGGCAGACTGGCTTCTTGCTCACACAGCATACAGGGGAAGCTGGAATACTGTAACATGTGCCAAGCAGTCAGAGGCAGCAATGACTAGTTAGACCGGCTTGGAATCTTCCCAGCCTCGTTAAGGGGGACATGTGTCGTCTTCTCTACTAGGCTGCATCATAAGGAGGACACGTGTCTTCAGCTGGCTGCATCATAAGGGGGACACGTGTCTTCAGCTGGCTGCATCATAAGGGGGACACGTGTCTTCAGCTGGCTGCATCATAAGGGGGACACGTGTCTTCAGCTGGCTGCATCATAAGGGGGACACGTGTCTTCAGCTGGCTGCATCGTTTGCATGACTGCTTTAAAGACAAGAACTTATTTTGCTACATATTTGGAACTTGAGGGTTACCTTGCCAACAGTCGAACAGACAGCCGTACACTGGAGATTTTTTTTGTGATGTTATTTATGTGATCATGTTGAAATGATGGTGTCAAACCTTTTATGTCTCATTGGCCGACTGACACAGACAATCAGACATGTCCTTCAGTGACCCAGTGGATGGATCATCAGCACTGTCCACTGTCCTAGCCGTACTTTGTGGAATGTATCAATCCTGCAGTAACTATGACTACCACAACAGTAGCATGTTGTGAACCAGTTTGACACGACTGTTGGCAGTGAGAGCAGTGCTGCCGCTAGTGTGTCCGAGTGTGTCGTACAACTCTCCCAGAGGTGGGATGAGAGAGATCAGAAGGATGGGATCATGTGACAGAGGTGGGATGAGAGAGATCAGAAGGATGGGATCATGTGACAGAGGTGGGATGAGAGAGATCAGAAGGATGGGATCATGTGACAGAGGTGGGATGAGAGAGATCAGAAGGATGGGATCATGTGACAGAGGTGGGATGAGAGAGATCAGAAGGATGGGATCATGTGACAGAGGTGGGATGAGAGAGATCTGAAGGATGGTATCATGTGACCAGTAGTCCCTCCCCCACCTTTTCTCTGACAGGAAGTTGTGCGGCCAACAGGCCTGGATTCATCCTGTCCAGTATTGTTCTGTAATCAAGTGACTATATAGAATGACAAGAGAACCTTCAGTCCTCATTTGTGAAAATCTGATATAATTGAATGGTTTCCAGTACTGTTTGGACCCATGGCTGATCTAGATGTGTTGTACTGGCTCTGTCCACCAGGGGGAGAAGTAGCAGCACAGTTGAATATCAGCACTTTCTCATCTTCCTTTAGTATGAAACACTGTTTGCAATCAAACGTTCTCCTTTGTTTTGTTTCTTTACAAAAGAGGAATAAATTGTACATAGAAATTTATTATATATAAGAATAAAAAATATATATGTACAAATGTTTATTCTAAACTCTGAACTCTTCTGTCTGGTAAACTGTTGGTAAATAGATCTGCCTGTGTGGGGGATGATAGGTGACCCCTGACCTGCTGTACTTTCCCAGTGGGCTGCGCCTGTCACACCACACACAAGACCTACACACACACAAGACCTACACACACACAAGACCTACACACACAAGATGTACACACACACAAGACGTACACACACACAAGATGTACACACAGGCGATATGTGTGACCTTTCACACTCGCTTGTGGGAGGAAATACTGAGCAGGTGACAGCAGGAAGTGAGCTCATGGGTGGGGGGGGGGCCTGATGAGTGGGGGGGAGAGGGGGCTGCTGAGGGGAGGGGAGCGGGGGGGGGCGGCTGCTGAGTATAGATATATAAGATATATATGTCTATGCTGCTGAGTGGGTACGGAAACATTTTTGCTTCAGTGAGTTTGTTAAGCTACAGCAGTCTGTCTCAGTCAAATACAGTTTAAGCTACAGCAGTCTGCCTCAGTCTAAATACAGTTTGTTAAGCTACAGCAGTCTGTCTCAGTCAAATACAGTTTAAGCTACAGCAGTCTGCCTCAGTCTAAATACAGTTTGTTAAGCTACAGCAGTCTGCCTCAGTCAAATACAGTTTAAGCTACAGCAGTCTGCCTCAGTCTAAATACAGTTTGTTAAACTACAGCAGTCTGCCTCAGTCTAAATACACAGGCAGTCTGTTGACCACTGTACCATACAGGATTTCCTTTTGGAAAGTTTTCAGTAAACCCTTGACAACTGTAGCTTCCCCAACATTATAAGAGCTTATCAGTAAGACTGCAGTCAAGTTGGTCAATGGGCCAACGTCCAACAGTTGATAGAACCAAGGAATGTTCTGGTGGAGGAAGAACAATACAAATGGATCTCAAATGATCTCAACAGTAGCCCAGGTATTGCAGAAAATACAATAATAAAACAATACAAAACCAGTTTGTTCATCATCTTAGTCATATCCTGTCAGAGGGTTAGGGTCCAAACAGGTGGTGGGCTAGGGTTAGGGTTAGGGTCCAAACAGGTGGTGGGCTAGGGTTAGGGTCCAAACAGGTGGTGGGCTAGGGTTAGGGTCCAAACAGGTGGTGGGCTAGGGTTAGGGTCCAAACAGGTGGTGGGCTAGGGTTAGGGTCCAAACAGGTGGTGGGCTAGGGTTAGGGTCCAAACAGGTGGTGGGCTAGGGTTAGGGTCCAAACAGGTGGTGGGCTAGGGTTAGGGTCCAAACAGGTGGTGGGCTAGGGTTAGGGTTAGGGTCCAAACAGGTGGTGGGCTAGGGTTAGGGTTAGGGTCCAAACAGGTGGTGGGCTAGGGTTAGGGTTAGGGTCCAAACAGGTGGCGGGAGAACATCAGAGAAGAAACCATCCAGGCATCAACATGAGGACTGTCAGCAGAGCGCTGGTGAGTCAAGCAAAGATACAGTATGGAAGAGGAGGCCTCCAATCACAGTTATATTTTATACTATAACTATAGTATGTTATAGTATAGTTACTGTTACCTGTAGGCCTGAAATAATCTACCTATTGGGTCTGATCTGAACCAGGAGAGAAAAGCATCTGTTACTAGGAGAGAACAGCATCTGTTACTAGGAGAGAACAGCATCTGTTACTAGGAGAGAACAGCATCTGTTACTAGGAGAGAACAGCATCTGTTACTAGGAGAGAACAGCTTCTGTTACTAGGAGAGAACAGCATCTGTTACTAGGAGAGAACAGCATCTGTTACTAGGAGAGAACAGCATCTGTTACTAGGAGAGAACAGCATCTGTTACTAGGAGAGAACAGCCTCTGTTACTAGGAGAGAACAGCCTCTGTTACTAGGAGAGAACAGCTTCTGTTACTAGGAGAGAACAGCTTCTGTTACTAGGAGAGAACAGCATCTGTTACCAGGAGAGAACAACATCTGTTACTAGGAGAGAACAGCTTCTGTTACTAGGAGAGAACAGCATCTGTTACTAGGAGAGAACAGCCTCTGTTACTAGGAGAGAACAGCCTCTGTTACTAGGAGAGAACAGCTTCTGTTACTAGGAGAGAACAGCATCTGTTACTAGGAGAGAACAGCATCTGTTACTAGGAGAGAACAGCATCTGTTACTAGGAGAGAACAGCATCTGTTACTAGGAGAGAACAGCCTCTGTTACTAGGAGAGAACAGCCTCTGTTACTAGGAGAGAACAGCTTCTGTTACTAGGAGAGAACAGCATCTGTTACTAGGAGAGAACAGCCTCTGTTACTAGGAGAGAACAGCCTCTGTTACTAGGAGAGAACAGCTTCTGTTACTAGGAGAGAACAGCATCTGTTACTAGGAGAGAACAGCATCTGTTACTAGGAGAGAACAGCTTCTGTTACTAGGAGAGAACAGCATCTGTTACTAGGAGAGAACAGCCTCTGTTACTAGGAGAGAACAACATCTGTTACTAGGAGAGAACAGCATCTGTTACTAGGAGAGAACAGCATCTGTTACTAGGAGAGAACAGCATCTGTTACCAGGAGAGAACAACATCTGTTACTAGGAGGGAACAGCATCTGTTACCAGGAGAGAACAGCATCTGTTACCAGGAGAGAACAGCATCTGTTACCAGGAGAGAACAGCATCTGTTACTAGGAGAGAACAGCATCTGTTACTAGGAGAGAACAGCATCTGTTACTAGGAGAGAACAGCATCTGTTACTAGGAGAGAACAGCATATGTTACCAGGAGAGAACAGCATCTGTTACTAGGAGAGAACAGCATCTGTTACCAGGAGAGAACAGCATCTGTTACTGCCATGATTGCTGCTTTTGTGAGGTTGATATGAGGAGATGTTACATTTACATTACATTTTAATTTACATGTAGTCATTTAGCAGACACTCTCATGCAGAGCGACTTACAGGATATACAAGGAGATTCACCCTGAGCCAAGTAGGGTGAAGTGTCTTGCCCAAGGACACAACGTCATGTTGACACAGCCAGGGTTTGGACCAGGTACCTTCTGACTACTAGCCTAACCGACTGCACCACATGACTCCCTTTAAATTTAGATGTGATGATGGAGACTAAGAGGTGTTACAAAGACGTTTGTATATCATCTGCAATTTCACAAATAAGTTACTCTGCATTCTGCAAATGTATTTCCATGAAGGTAAAATACAGGCAGTAAATGATGTGTTTTTCCCAGACAGAGATTACATTAGGATCAGGACAAGTCCTGGACTAACATCTTCTGGACAAACAGGTCCTGGGCTTTCCCATTAGTCATATCTGAGGCACACAATCACGAAGGGAAGCTACAGATCGCCTAAGGACTCATTGGTACTTTTTAGTTTCATTATTGATAGGGACGTGTCCCTCTCGAGGTTTTACATGAGACGTAAAAACAGCTGATAAACACGTCTTCATCTGATGTGTTCAGGATGATTCATCCATCTTGTGCTCCATTACCGAGATCATGCGACAGTCCTCATGTCTCTTTAGATACTCTTTAAAACGCGTCGTAACTTTTCCCTTGATTAGAGACAAGAATAAAAAGACAAGATAAGAAACAAACTGTTTCAGTCCAGAATCCTTGCTGACAAACCACGACAAGAAGATATCGGCAGCGTATTCTTTGTTATATAAAAATATAAATAAAATATAAAAATAATGTGTGATGATCAGACAATAATATGTCCTCGCATATTTTAGAAATATCAACGCAATAATAACAATTTTAGAGTTTTTGATTAATAAGGTAAATCGATCAGTCACCCCAACATAAATCAATAAAAGCGGTGGGGCTAATGAGAGTTGGAGGCTGAGCTTCAGAGGATCCACCCTCCTACCTTATAAATAAAGATGTTCCTATCCCTTCACCTTTATCATCAAGAGGCTACAGTTAACAACGGGTGAGAGACAATCATTGTTTTTAGATTAATACATTTCAACTATATCTAATCTTTCAGTGCGAACAGCATGATATATTGTCCTCTTAAAGTTTATGTAGATACATATATTTTCACTGAAGCTGTGTATGTAAGTAGGTGTATAAAAATGTGGTCATTTAATCCATGTATTATCTGAAGTTACTTGTGATGTAATATACAAAGGTTTGGGGGTAGACTACTGTATATCTGATTTTAGCATTAGATCTAGAACTTTATGTAAAGAGATCCCCCTTTTACAGCTGTGACTTGGGTCTAGTGTGTGTACATTATTAATTTTAGCAGATGTTTTTATCCAAAGCAGTACACTGTGTACAAAGATGTTGGATAATACAGCTTTATATTCACATGTTTGTCAGTGTAATTCTTAAATGGATTGTGTTTAGGATTGTGTAGTGTGCTGGACTGCGCTTCTGTCAGCATGTCCAGATCTGCTCTGACCCTGAGGACAGGACAGCATCTCTTAGCCTGGTGTGTGGCTGTGCTCTCCCTGTGCTGTGCTGAGGAGACGGGCTGTGAAGTGTGGCAGCTCCATGGGGCCACAGATGTCTGCTGTGTGAACTGCAAACCAGGTATGTGTGGTTCAGCACTGCTGTTCATTTAGATCAGCTAATGAAGAACTTGGTCAACTTTATCTTCTCATTATAAACTCCTGAAGATTAAATGATCATCTTGAAGAAATTGATTAGATTGGTGATTTATCAGTTCTTGTTTCAATGAGGCTGTGCTGTGTCCCTGGTTGTGGTTAATATTCCTTCTCCCTTTTTGTGGTTTGAACTAACCTAGATCAGTTTCAGGGTTTTTTCTTAACACCACATTAAAGCGTCAGTCAGGATGACACATAGGGCAGAAGTCTACTGATAATGTGGGAGGGGAATCCAATCTATGGGTAGGATTGTACAGTACTTTTACTTGTGTTAGTTGTACACTATTACGTGCATTATTATTACGCAATATTATTACGTGCAATATTCCCCATGGTGTTTTTGTTGTTCTTACGTACAACGTGCAATATTATTTAATTACGTTCTTAACTACTAGGAGCTATATTGTCGCAATAACTTGGCTGAATGTCACTCCTCATTCAAGACAGGAGCCATCTTACTTCTCACACTATATTTATATAACATTGTATGAGGACTGGATCATTCACCTGCTAACAACAGGTACACATTTCTCTGTCTTTTTCTCTGGATGTGGATCTCTCCTCTGGATGTGGATCTCTCCTCTGGATGTGGATCTCTCCTCTGGATGTGGATCTCTCCTCTGGATGTGACTCTCTCCTCTGGATGTGGATCTCTCCTCTGGATGTGGATCTATCCTCTGGATGTGGATCTATCCTCTGGATGTGGATCTCTCCTCTGGATGTGGATCTCTCCTCTGGATGTGGATCTCTCCTCTGGATGTGGATCTCTCCTCTGGATGTGGATCTCTCCTCTGGATGTGGATCTATCCTCTGGATGTGGATCTATCCTCTGGATGTGGATCTCTCCTCTGGATGTGGATCTCTCCTCTGGATGTGACTCTCTCCTCTGGATGTGGATCTCTCCTCTGGATGTGGATCTCTCCTCTGGATGTGGATCTATCCTCTGGATGTGGATCTCTCCTCTGGATGTGGATCTCTCCTCTGGATGTGGATCTCTCCTCTGGATGTGGATCTATCCTCTGGATGTGTGCATAAAGGGAACCGTCTAGTTCAACGTTGTGGTCCAGATCCCAAACAGCTGTGTACTCCTTGTGAGGAAGGAACCTACACAGAAGAGCCTTCCACGTTCTCCTGTAAACCATGTACCAAGTGTACAGGTAAGGAACGTTCCTTCAGGTGCTACTGTACCTGAGAAGTGGCCCCTTCTCTGCATGGTCCATATTCAGTCTGTCTGAAGAGGCACAAGAGGCCCTCCAGCTTGGTGTGAGCTTAGCATTGGTAGAAGTACGAGGATATGCACTGATATGTACTGGGCACAACTGTAGTCATTCTTATACTTAGAAGTTATGGTTAGACTAGAGTTGAAGAATCAAGATGTTATTGTTGCAATGTAGAATTATTTGACATTCAAATTAATGAAATGTAAAATATAAATGTATGTATGATGTGTGTGTGTGTATGTGTGTGTGTGTGTGTGTGTGTGTAGGTGTCTTCGTTCTTAAGCAGAGCTGTACCAGCAGCAGGGATAGTGAATGTGACTGCAGATCAGGATATATCTGTGGTGATGATCGATGTTCCTTCTGTGTTCCCCAGTGTGGGAAGGGAGAAGAACCCACAGATCAACGTAAGAACCACACACACTTCTGTTCCTCATGACCTCGATAAGAACCACACACACTTCTGTACCTCACGACCTCGATAAGAACCACACACACTTCTGTACCTCATGACCTCGATAAGAACCACACACACTTCTGTACCTCATGACCTCGATAAGAACCACACACACTTCTGTACCTCATGACCTCGATAAGAACCACACACACTTCTGTACCTCATGACCTCGATAAGAACCACACACACTTCTGTACCTCATGACCTCGACAGCACAAGTTTGGAGTAGACATCGGGGAGTCCTGTGGCACAGTCTGTTAGGGGGTCAGTTAGTAATCATCATTTTGAGCTGTGTGGTGGTGTTGACAGGATCTTGCCAGAAGTGTCCTCAGGGGACATTCAATGACCAAATTCACCAGAAGTGCAAACCTTGGACAACCCGGTAAGGTTCATGTGAAGTTAAATGAGTTACATGGACATGTGATAAGACAGTAGTCAACTATTTGTTTTATTTCCCATAATTATCTTCTATAGCTGCCCTCATCCAAATGAACACATTGTAACCAGTGGGAATGCAGTCAGTGACATTAAGTGCAGAACAAATGACAGTGACCACTCAGCTCCTGAGCCAATCACACGGCCGTCCAGGAACTCAGAAAACACAGGTTAGACTCATGGTTGCTGTTGATGCTGGGGAAAATGCTGGACTTTAAAATGATAGTTGTTTTAATGTGCATGAAATTGTAATGTTCTCTCATTGGCTGTCTTGTCTTTCTTAGATAACACAGGATGGGTTGTTGCCTTCTCCTGTGCTGTGTTTCTGCTCATCATTATCAGCAGCATCAGCAGCATCATGTTCTACAAACTGGTTCAAAATAAACGACCCCCCAAGACACCTCGTTTACCAATCATCCGGACTCCCACTACAGGTAACAGAAGTCCACATCATCAGCATTTCCTGACCCCAAACACATGTTCAAACATCATTTATCAAATAGGAATGCTGGCAAATCATACTACCTCCATTCAAACCTCACCTGTCTGTCCCTCACCTGTCTCACCTGTCTGTCCCTCTCCTGTCTCACCTGTCTGTCCCTCACCTGTCTGTCCCTCTCCTGTCTCACCTGTCTGTCCCTCACCTGTCTCACCTGTCTGTCCCTCTCCTGTCTCACCTGTCTGTCCCTCACCTGTCTGTCCCTCTCCTGTCTCACCTGTCTCACCTGTCTGTCCCTCACCTGTCTCACCTGTCTGTCCCTCACCTGTCTGTCCCTCTCCTGTCTCACCTGTCTGTCCCTCACCTGTCTCAACTGTCTCTCCTGTCTGTCCCTCACCTGTCTCTCCCTCTCCTGTCTGTCCCTCACCTGTCTGTCCCTCACCTGTCTCACCTGTCTCTCCCTCTCCTGTCTGTCCCTCACCTGTCTCTCCCTCTCCTGTCTGTCCCTCACCTGTCTCTCCCTCACCTGTCTCTCCCTCTCCTGTCTCTCCCTCTCCTGTCTGTCCCTCACCTGTCTCTCCCTCTCCTGTCTCTCCCTCACCTGTCTCTCCCTCACCTGTCTCTCCCTCACCTGTCTCTCCCTCTCCTGTCTCTCCCTCACCTGTCTGTCCCTCACCTGTCTCTCCCTCACCTGTCTCTCCCTCACTTGTCTCTCCCTCACCTGTCTCTCCCTCTCCTGTCTCTCCCTCACCTGTCTCTCCCTCACCTGTCTCTCCCTCTCCTGTCTCTCCCTCACCTGTCTGTCCCTCACCTGTCTCTCCCTCACCTGTCTGTCCCTCACCTGTCTCTCCCTCACCTGTCTGTCCCTCACCTGTCTCTCCCTCACCTGTCTCTCCCTCACCTGTCTGTCCCTCTCCTGTCTCTCCCTCACCTGTCTCTCCCTCTCCTGTCTCTCCCTCTCCTGTCTCTCCCTCACCTGTCTCTCCCTCTCCTGTCTCTCCCTCTCCTGTCTCTCCCTCACCTGTCTCTCCCTCACCTGTCTCTCCCTCACCTGTCTCTCCCTCACCTGTCTCTCCCTCACCTGTCTCTCCCTCAGATGAGCCCCACACGTTGGTATCCTGTAGCTGTCATCAGCCCCAGCAGGAACAGGGGAGCAGCTTAGAGTCTTTAACCTCTCAGGAGTCCAAAGATCCTCTTTTGACTGACCTCAGACTGGATATGACTGCCTAAAGACTAGGCTAGGTCAACAACTTTGGAAATGGCCATGAATAGATTCATTCTGGAACTGTTGGACACTTAAATGCTACTTCCATACACCAAAACCTTTTTAACATAAAAAATAAGGACTTTGTATGGTTTTAGATTATTATAATAATTCATTATTAGTACATTCGTTTTTACAGTTTTTTTATGTTGCAGCCAGTTACAGTTATTCATTTAGCTGACGCTTTTATCCAACGCGACTTACATTAAGTACAGGGACATTCTCCCTGAGGCAAGTAGGGGGAAGTGCCTTGCCTAAGGACACAACTGTCAACAGGACAGTTATGCTGTTGCAGTGGAGGGGAGATTCTGAAAGGGAACAACATCAGGTATCCAATTACCATTTCAAACATTTACGGACTCTTCCAAGATTTCCATATAAGGGAACCATGCTGAAGTGATTTGCAACATTCAAAGCAGTCCAGTCATACAACAAGTTCAACTTCCTGATGGCGTCTTGTGTGACTAGTGACATTTGTGTTGTGAAGTGTGTGGGAGGGCTGCTCTGTACTGTCAGTAAAGGTGGGAGGGGAAACCACAAACTGCTGACGGCTGTCTTTTCCTCCCCCAGGCCTGCCACAGGGGGTCTACGTCACAGACTTACTGGCTCCCACAGGGAGTCTACGTCACAGACTTACTGTCTCCCACAGGGAGTCTACGTCACAGACATACTGTCTCCCACAGGGGGTCTACGTCCCAGACTTACAGGCTCCCATAGGGGGTCTATGTCCCAGACTTACTGGCTTTCTTTCATGATATAATGTAGACATTTCCTTCAAGCAGTGGAAATGACACAGCTACTTTGCCTATTTACAGGACGTGAAGTATTTCCTGAGGGAATCCTTTTACAATGGGGCTTTTCCCCAGGACATGACATTAGAAAGTCATTCATTGCATGTCTTCTTAAAACGGAGCTTAATATAACTAGTTGATTACAGTATAATATAGTAATAAAGGCTAAATATGATCAAGAACACTGTTCTGGTTTTCACAATCATTCAGTTTTCGTCTTAAGGTGTTACTGTGTTCTTGTGACATCATATCTCCATTTGGAAAGACTGGTTATAAATAACTTGAACTTTGCACGTGATGAATCGCAAAACCTGTAATGCCACAACTTTTCAGGTGTATTCTAGAATCTTCTGCCATTCCTGTGTTGATGTGTCACACTAAAGACAGTGAAGTAATAACATGACTCATATAACAGGGTTAGTTTGGGGTACAAGTTTGTATGTAAGCACTTTTAAATGTTGTGTATGCAAGGACCTTAAATATTTGAGATCTTAATCAGCCTTTAGAATCTGGCAATAGTAGAAGAGCAGATCACTGAATAGGTTCAGAAGACTTAGTGAGGTCACAGGATGGAAACATTGATGTTGTACTGTGAATGAAACATGAGTATAAAGTGCTGATGAGTCATACATGACTACAGCTAAGCCCTGAAACTAGGCAGATTTAACATGTAAGGCTGTTAGATACAGGTCTACAGGTCTGTTAGATACAGGTCTACAGGTCTGTTAGATACAGGTCTACAGGTCTGTTAGATACAGGTCTACAGGTCTGTTAGATACAGGTCTACAGGTCTACAGGTCTGTTAGATACAGGTCTACAGGTCTGTTAGATACAGGTCTACAGGTCTGTTAGATACAGGTCTACAGGTCTGTTAGATACAGGTCTACAGGTCTACAGGTCTGTTAGATACAGGTCTACAGGTCTGTTAGATACAGGTCTACAGGTCTGTTAGATACAGGTCTACAGGTCTACAGGTCTGTTAGATACAGGTCTACAGGTCTGTTAGATACAGGTCTACAGGTCTACAGGTCTGTTAGATACAGGTCTACAGGTCTGTTAGATACAGGTCTACAGGTCTGTTAGATACAGGTCTACAGGTCTACAGGTCTGTTAGATACAGGTCTACAGGTCTACAGGTCTGTTAGATACAGGTCTACAGGTCTGTTAGATACAGGTCTCTAGGGAACTTAAAGTTGTAATATAAAAATAAAAAAAAACGTTCTCAGATTTTCATTTGTCAACCATTTTCTATGCATTGAGACCAAAACCTTAAAGATGAATTCCAAGAGAAACTATGAAGAAATATAGCTGCAAGCAGCGATGGTGGATTCCTCCTAGAAGAATCTATGAAATTGATATGTAATTCAAAATGCAATCTGCATGTATGGTGCGAATACATCCAAGACTGTAGTGCCCCCTGTGCTGTAGCGGACAAACAATTATGAAAATCAAAAATCCTATTGATACATTTTGTGAGGGTTCTTCTGACGATGATAATTATGGGGAAGATTGGGCAAAGATTTTAGGAGGAGTAGCGAAAAAACACATTTGATAAATTTATGTTGTACAGACAAATCTATGGGTTTGCCACTAAGAATAAGGCATCTGTAATGAATTTCAGGATTCTAGGACAAAAGGGGTACAAATGGCATCATCATTTAAAAAGGTGATGGTTGACACAAATTGTCAAATTGGGGCGTGGCCTGTAGCGCCCCCTTGGGTCTCAAGTGGACCAAAATGGGTGTGGTAGTTCATAATGTTGTACTGTTTCACCATGTCAAAAATCTCAACTACTGCTGTAATCCAAGAGCTGCCATTGACTTCAATGCTACAAGATTCGGAATTCCTACAATAACAATAGGTTCTCCTGACGGAAGAATCCTAACTACTGTTCATAAGATGTGATTCACCTCCCTGAAGGTGAAGATATTAATGGAGCGACACGTTCCTGTTCAGACATGTTTCTTTATTCTCTGAAGATACAGTTTTAAATGATAAAGAACTTTTCATGCTGTTGAATACTAAATAAATGTGATTCAGTTAAGTTAACAGATTATGAAATCAATGACAACTTATATGTGTGGGTGCTTCAAAGGTCTTGCACTGAAAAGCAGTGTTACACTTAAAGCAGGAGTGTCAAACTCCTTGAGGGGTGCTGTTCTCACAGTTTGAGATGTTTCCCTGCTCTAGTGCACCTGATTCTGATCAAGGGTCGTTATCAAGCTCTGTGGAGGTGTGCTGGAGCAGGGAAACATCTAAAACCTTTATCAAGCTCTGTGGAGGTGTGCTGGAGCAGGGAAACATCTAAAACCTTTATCAAGCTCTGTGGAGGTGTGCTGGAGCAGGGAAACATCTAAAACCGTTATCAAGCTCCGTGGAGGTGTGCTGGAGCAGGAAAACATCTAAAACCTTTATCAAGCTCTGTGGAGGTGTGCTGGAGCAGGGAAACATCTAAAAGCGTTATCAAGCTCCGTGGAGGTGTGCTGGAGCAGGAAAACATCTAAAACCGTTATCAAGCTCTGTGGAGGTGTGCTGGAGCAGGAAAACATCTAAAACCATCAGGACAGCGGCCCTCCAGGACGGGAGTTTGACAACTGTGACTTAAAGCCTTAAATGTCATGACAATATAGTCTGCAGGCGTGAACAAGCTGACAGATCCTGGATTGTCTGTTACTCAGCGTCTCAAGCAGTAACTCATGTTGAAGGTCAGTTATTAATGAGCTTTAAGTGATTCCTGTAAGTGTACTTATGGGATGACTTGAGTGAAAAACTACAGTTTATATAGAAGCATTGAAGAATATTTACAGTATGAGTCATTCCAGAACATTTGATCAAATACAAGAGTGAGGGCCTGTTTTAGCTTGTCGCTTCAGTGAAGTAAATCTTTACGATAGCATGAATGGGTATTATTTGTCAGGTTTACTGTACACCTGTCTGAACATGTTCTCTGATAGACTGAGGGGCTGTGCACTGTACAGGTGAAGCAGATTATCTCCCAGCATGGCTCCCAAACATGCACATACAGACAAATCCAAGTCATTAACATAACTGGTGGTGACTCACATCAATGTTCTCTCACAAACACTGAAGACACATGGTCATCATTCCCTTTAGTACACTGCTGGGTTATGAGGCCTAACCAGAGCTACATTACAGGCTAGGATTTGTAAACCAATGAACCATGTTGAAGTCCATTTAAAGTGCTACTTTACATTTGAGTGAGTTAGGTCTCAAGCAGAGAAAGTCTTATTGCAGCCAGCCAGAGTAGTGGAGAGACTTCAGTAGAGTTTCTCTCTAAAGATCCTTTGTGCTTTGAGGTTCTTCTGTCACTGCTGTTTGCAGTTTCCCTTCTCTTTGGATTTACCGCGTGACGATTTGTCACTGTGCCGCTTGGTGGGCGGGGTCCCTCACCTGTCTCTCCCTCACCTGTCTCTCCCTCACCTGTCTGTCCCTCTCCTGTCTCTCCCTCACCTGTCTCTCCCTCTCCTGTCTCTCCCTCTCCTGTCTCTCCCTCACCTGTCTCTCCCTCTCCTGTCTCTCCCTCTCCTGTCTCTCCCTCACCTGTCTCTCCCTCACCTGTCTCTCCCTCACCTGTCTCTCCCTCACCTGTCTCTCCCTCACCTGTCTCTCCCTCAGATGAGCCCCACACGTTGGTATCCTGTAGCTGTCATCAGCCCCAGCAGGAACAGGGGAGCAGCTTAGAGTCTTTAACCTCTCAGGAGTCCAAAGATCCTCTTTTGACTGACCTCAGACTGGATATGACTGCCTAAAGACTAGGCTAGGTCAACAACTTTGGAAATGGCCATGAATAGATTCATTCTGGAACTGTTGGACACTTAAATGCTACTTCCATACACCAAAACCTTTTTAACATAAAAAATAAGGACTTTGTATGGTTTTAGATTATTATAATAATTCATTATTAGTACATTCGTTTTTACAGTTTTTTTATGTTGCAGCCAGTTACAGTTATTCATTTAGCTGACGCTTTTATCCAACGCGACTTACATTAAGTACAGGGACATTCTCCCTGAGGCAAGTAGGGGGAAGTGCCTTGCCTAAGGACACAACTGTCAACAGGACAGTTATGCTGTTGCAGTGGAGGGGAGATTCTGAAAGGGAACAACATCAGGTATCCAATTACCATTTCAAACATTTACGGACTCTTCCAAGATTTCCATATAAGGGAACCATGCTGAAGTGATTTGCAACATTCAAAGCAGTCCAGTCATACAACAAGTTCAACTTCCTGATGGCGTCTTGTGTGACTAGTGACATTTGTGTTGTGAAGTGTGTGGGAGGGCTGCTCTGTACTGTCAGTAAAGGTGGGAGGGGAAACCACAAACTGCTGACGGCTGTCTTTTCCTCCCCCAGGCCTGCCACAGGGGGTCTACGTCACAGACTTACTGGCTCCCACAGGGAGTCTACGTCACAGACTTACTGTCTCCCACAGGGAGTCTACGTCACAGACATACTGTCTCCCACAGGGGGTCTACGTCCCAGACTTACAGGCTCCCATAGGGGGTCTATGTCCCAGACTTACTGGCTTTCTTTCATGATATAATGTAGACATTTCCTTCAAGCAGTGGAAATGACACAGCTACTTTGCCTATTTACAGGACGTGAAGTATTTCCTGAGGGAATCCTTTTACAATGGGGCTTTTCCCCAGGACATGACATTAGAAAGTCATTCATTGCATGTCTTCTTAAAACGGAGCTTAATATAACTAGTTGATTACAGTATAATATAGTAATAAAGGCTAAATATGATCAAGAACACTGTTCTGGTTTTCACAATCATTCAGTTTTCGTCTTAAGGTGTTACTGTGTTCTTGTGACATCATATCTCCATTTGGAAAGACTGGTTATAAATAACTTGAACTTTGCACGTGATGAATCGCAAAACCTGTAATGCCACAACTTTTCAGGTGTATTCTAGAATCTTCTGCCATTCCTGTGTTGATGTGTCACACTAAAGACAGTGAAGTAATAACATGACTCATATAACAGGGTTAGTTTGGGGTACAAGTTTGTATGTAAGCACTTTTAAATGTTGTGTATGCAAGGACCTTAAATATTTGAGATCTTAATCAGCCTTTAGAATCTGGCAATAGTAGAAGAGCAGATCACTGAATAGGTTCAGAAGACTTAGTGAGGTCACAGGATGGAAACATTGATGTTGTACTGTGAATGAAACATGAGTATAAAGTGCTGATGAGTCATACATGACTACAGCTAAGCCCTGAAACTAGGCAGATTTAACATGTAAGGCTGTTAGATACAGGTCTACAGGTCTGTTAGATACAGGTCTACAGGTCTGTTAGATACAGGTCTACAGGTCTGTTAGATACAGGTCTACAGGTCTGTTAGATACAGGTCTACAGGTCTACAGGTCTGTTAGATACAGGTCTACAGGTCTGTTAGATACAGGTCTACAGGTCTGTTAGATACAGGTCTACAGGTCTGTTAGATACAGGTCTACAGGTCTACAGGTCTGTTAGATACAGGTCTACAGGTCTGTTAGATACAGGTCTACAGGTCTGTTAGATACAGGTCTACAGGTCTACAGGTCTGTTAGATACAGGTCTACAGGTCTGTTAGATACAGGTCTACAGGTCTACAGGTCTGTTAGATACAGGTCTACAGGTCTGTTAGATACAGGTCTACAGGTCTGTTAGATACAGGTCTACAGGTCTACAGGTCTGTTAGATACAGGTCTACAGGTCTACAGGTCTGTTAGATACAGGTCTACAGGTCTGTTAGATACAGGTCTCTAGGGAACTTAAAGTTGTAATATAAAAATAAAAAAAAACGTTCTCAGATTTTCATTTGTCAACCATTTTCTATGCATTGAGACCAAAACCTTAAAGATGAATTCCAAGAGAAACTATGAAGAAATATAGCTGCAAGCAGCGATGGTGGATTCCTCCTAGAAGAATCTATGAAATTGATATGTAATTCAAAATGCAATCTGCATGTATGGTGCGAATACATCCAAGACTGTAGTGCCCCCTGTGCTGTAGCGGACAAACAATTATGAAAATCAAAAATCCTATTGATACATTTTGTGAGGGTTCTTCTGACGATGATAATTATGGGGAAGATTGGGCAAAGATTTTAGGAGGAGTAGCGAAAAAACACATTTGATAAATTTATGTTGTACAGACAAATCTATGGGTTTGCCACTAAGAATAAGGCATCTGTAATGAATTTCAGGATTCTAGGACAAAAGGGGTACAAATGGCATCATCATTTAAAAAGGTGATGGTTGACACAAATTGTCAAATTGGGGCGTGGCCTGTAGCGCCCCCTTGGGTCTCAAGTGGACCAAAATGGGTGTGGTAGTTCATAATGTTGTACTGTTTCACCATGTCAAAAATCTCAACTACTGCTGTAATCCAAGAGCTGCCATTGACTTCAATGCTACAAGATTCGGAATTCCTACAATAACAATAGGTTCTCCTGACGGAAGAATCCTAACTACTGTTCATAAGATGTGATTCACCTCCCTGAAGGTGAAGATATTAATGGAGCGACACGTTCCTGTTCAGACATGTTTCTTTATTCTCTGAAGATACAGTTTTAAATGATAAAGAACTTTTCATGCTGTTGAATACTAAATAAATGTGATTCAGTTAAGTTAACAGATTATGAAATCAATGACAACTTATATGTGTGGGTGCTTCAAAGGTCTTGCACTGAAAAGCAGTGTTACACTTAAAGCAGGAGTGTCAAACTCCTTGAGGGGTGCTGTTCTCACAGTTTGAGATGTTTCCCTGCTCTAGTGCACCTGATTCTGATCAAGGGTCGTTATCAAGCTCTGTGGAGGTGTGCTGGAGCAGGGAAACATCTAAAACCTTTATCAAGCTCTGTGGAGGTGTGCTGGAGCAGGGAAACATCTAAAACCGTTATCAAGCTCCGTGGAGGTGTGCTGGAGCAGGAAAACATCTAAAACCTTTATCAAGCTCTGTGGAGGTGTGCTGGAGCAGGGAAACATCTAAAAGCGTTATCAAGCTCCGTGGAGGTGTGCTGGAGCAGGAAAACATCTAAAACCGTTATCAAGCTCTGTGGAGGTGTGCTGGAGCAGGAAAACATCTAAAACCATCAGGACAGCGGCCCTCCAGGACGGGAGTTTGACAACTGTGACTTAAAGCCTTAAATGTCATGACAATATAGTCTGCAGGCGTGAACAAGCTGACAGATCCTGGATTGTCTGTTACTCAGCGTCTCAAGCAGTAACTCATGTTGAAGGTCAGTTATTAATGAGCTTTAAGTGATTCCTGTAAGTGTACTTATGGGATGACTTGAGTGAAAAACTACAGTTTATATAGAAGCATTGAAGAATATTTACAGTATGAGTCATTCCAGAACATTTGATCAAATACAAGAGTGAGGGCCTGTTTTAGCTTGTCGCTTCAGTGAAGTAAATCTTTACGATAGCATGAATGGGTATTATTTGTCAGGTTTACTGTACACCTGTCTGAACATGTTCTCTGATAGACTGAGGGGCTGTGCACTGTACAGGTGAAGCAGATTATCTCCCAGCATGGCTCCCAAACATGCACATACAGACAAATCCAAGTCATTAACATAACTGGTGGTGACTCACATCAATGTTCTCTCACAAACACTGAAGACACATGGTCATCATTCCCTTTAGTACACTGCTGGGTTATGAGGCCTAACCAGAGCTACATTACAGGCTAGGATTTGTAAACCAATGAACCATGTTGAAGTCCATTTAAAGTGCTACTTTACATTTGAGTGAGTTAGGTCTCAAGCAGAGAAAGTCTTATTGCAGCCAGCCAGAGTAGTGGAGAGACTTCAGTAGAGTTTCTCTCTAAAGATCCTTTGTGCTTTGAGGTTCTTCTGTCACTGCTGTTTGCAGTTTCCCTTCTCTTTGGATTTACCGCGTGACGATTTGTCACTGTGCCGCTTGGTGGGCGGGATGAAGGCCGGCTTCTCCAGGTGACCTGAGTGACAGACAGGAGGTGACTGACAGGCTGGGGAGCCTATTGATAGACAGAGTCCTGGTTTAAATGAGCTCTGTACAGAAACAAGCGTCTGCTTCTAAGATGATGGATCTACCTGAGATGGTCTCTCCCACTCGGAGGCTGTCTGCACTCGGCCTCCTGATCCTGAAGGTCGGGTCAAGGTCCTCTGCAATATTTCGCATTGTGAAGGCTTGTCTGTGAAAACATTACAAAATAGTTTAAAACTCTAACATGATAATGTCCTACTGGAACACTAAGACAGCTGTGTAACTTGAGACTCACATCCTGGTGGAGGTGAGGATGGTAGGCTGCTGGTCCAGGGAGCAGGCCTCAGTGGAGGTGAGGATGGTAGGCTGCTGGTCCAGGGAGCAGGCCTCAGTGGAGGTGAGGATGGTAGGCTGCTGGTCCAGGGAGCAGGCCTCAGTGGGGGAAGGAAGACCCTCAGAGTCCAGCCTCTCTCTCTGGAGGAATGGGATCAGTCAACATAAACAAACAGCTAATTGAAAATGACAACAAATGGTTGTTGATGTGTGCCAGGCTGGCACCTCTCTGCCCCTGGGTCTCCTGTCCTGGGCTGTTTGTCTGGGGTCTCTCCATGACTCCGGGACATCCAGCTCACGTGACTGCTGCTTAGATTTCATTTCTTGCTTCTGCATGAAGCGGGCAATTTCCTGAAAGGCAGGAAAAAAAGGTTGCAAGTTTGTTCTTTGTTTCCTTGGCAGAAATGGAGCATTTGACAGAGGGTCTCTAATGATTCATAATCAGTTTTACCTCATCTTGAGCCACTTGTGCAACTCTGAAGTCTCCTTCAGGGTAAGAGTTCAGTGGAGAGGCAGCAGGATGGGGACTCTGAATGAACATGTCCAGTTAATGGTGCCAGACTAATAACATCTTCAAATTAATCTATAATGTTTACTGACATTAGCTTGAGTAAGTTTATTTGACATTGTGCCTTCCATCGTCATGGGGAGCCCCCTGATGGAGAGGAGGTGTTTTCCTCACCTTCTGGAGCAGTAGCCCCTCCTCTTCCTGCAGCCTGCGGGCTAGCTCCTCATCCAACAGCACCTGCTGCAGCTCCCCCATGTCCAGACACGCCCCCTTAGGTGTCAGCCCCGCCCCTGTGGGGATCCAGGTACAATAAGGTAAGGGGAGATGGGATCCCATCATCAAAGATCTATTGAGGGATTTGAAGGCCAGGGGCTTTCCCAACCAGAGCAGCCTGGCTGCAGTTATACTATGATGAGGTGATGAAATACCTCAGACGGCAACTCAGAAGAAACAATCACAACAATGGCAGTTTCAATGACATGCAGACATCAAAGAATATGAAGATGGCAAAGACAAAAGTTAACAGAACACCTGCTACTTTCTAAAGAATGTCAATGACAGAAGATGAGGAATTTGAAACTCATTTCAACAAATATTTCAACATCCGTGTGAAGGAAAAAAAAGTGAAATAAGAAAAGACCCCAGGAATAAGTCCCCTTATGTGTCCCCAGATCTGAAGAGCCTTCAGAGATGATTACTGATTGAGGGAAGATGAGAGGAGTAAAGGAGAGAGAGAGACAGAGAGAGACAGAGAGAGACAGAGAGAGACAGAGAGAGACAGAGAGAGACAGAGAGAGATGTGGAGGAGCTCAGCCTGGTGAGCGGCAGAGCTGCCATGCTGCAGCTAGGGGGCGTTACCTGCTCTGCAGAGCCTGGCCCTAGCCCTGGCTGATGTGCCTCCACTGCAGAAGCTTTGGCTGCGCTGTGCCAGCCTCCTCTCCTCCCTCCTCTCCTGTTCCTCCTCTGAGGAGTGCTTCAGCCTCCTCTCCTCCCTCCTCTCCTGTTCCTCCTCTGAGCAGTGCTTCAGCCTCCTCTCCTCCCTCCTCTCCTCCCTCCTCTCCTCCCTCCTCTCCTGTTCCTCCTCTGAGCAGTGTCCATGCCAGCCTTCACTCACACTTCTCCTTACTCTCTGCTGGCTCAGGTCAGTCCTGCCCTGCACTTTCTCCCCCAGCCTCTCCTCCAGCCTCACTGAGCTGCCCCCTCTCTCTCTGACCCCACCCCAACTCTGCTCTTCCTCCCAGAATGTGTTGTCATGGTCCATGGAGGGGCCTCTGCCAGGGTCTCTGCCAGGGTCTCTGCCAGGGTCTCTGCCAGGGTCTCTGGTTCCCTCCCTCCTGTGGGACAGTTTTCTCCTTTCCCTTCCATCTCCATGGTAACTACGCCGGCTGGGTGTGGCCCTCTGGAAAGCCCTCTGTTGTGATTGGGTGTCACTAGATGAGACGTCGCTCCCATCAAGCACCAGGCTGTCCCTTGCCTGACCCCTGACCTGCAGTGACCCACTGTGGACCCTAACAGCCACGCCCCTTTCTCTCAGGACATGCCCGAGCATCTCCCACACACGGCTGCTGTGGTCACCATGGTAACTGTGGCAGCTCCCAGATCCTTCCTTAAAGTGGACGTGTCTATCTGCGCCCTCTCTGCCTCTAACACTGCCTCCATCTCTGTCTCTGATACTGCCTCCATCTCTGCATCTAACACTGCCTCCATCTCTGCCTCTATCACTGACACTGCCTCCATCTCTGACACTGCCTTTATCTCTGACACTGCCTCCATCTCGGACACTGACACTGCCTCCATCTCTGACACTGCCTTTATCTCTGACACTGCCTCCATCTCTGCCTCTGACACTGCCTCTATCTCTAAAACTGCCTCCATCTCTGACTTGCTGCATGTCTTTGGCCTGATCTCTGTTCAGTCTCCTGGCTAAGTCAGTGCTATGCTGAGGCCCTTCCTGGTGCCACTCTCTCATCCTGTGTGACTGCCTGTGGGAAACGGCCTCTTTCTGCCTTCTGTGACCCCATCCTGTCTGCCTCTGTCCTGTCTCCTCCAGATCTGTTCTACCCCCTTCCTGATCCTGCTCCCAGCCCCCCTCCCGGCCCCCCTCCCAGCCCCACCGCTCTGGGTCCTGCAGACGCTGGTGGTCAGTATTGGTAGTGTTGAGACACTTCTCTGGTGTGCTCAGCTGTGCAGAGATGACTGTGTCTGTATTGTCAGACTCTGTCTGGTCACTCTGGTATCCAGGCTGGTTTCCAGCTTTGCTCAGGTTATTTCTGATTCGCCCAAATAACACTGTGTGTCCATTGTTTGACTGGAATATTCTATTGTTCTGGGTCTCTGCTGGTCTGGCTGATTGGGCCCAAGTCTCTGTACAGTGTGAGGGTATGTGAGAGGTAGAAGGCTGCCCCCTGCTGGTGGAGGGTGGGCTGGAGAGGGGGCACTGGAGGGGCGACGCGGTGGCAGGATCACTGAGGCTCTCTTTAGCCACACATGCAAACACAAAAGCAGGGAGGCTTGATGAGGGAGTTAGTGCTTTACACAGAGCAAGAGCAACATAGGCAGGCATGGTGTCACATGACACACATGTTCAGTAACATACATGCTGCAGGTCAACACACATGTTCAGTAACATACATGCTGCAGGTCAACACACATGTTCAGTAACATACATGCTGTAGGTTATCACACATGTTCAGTTACATACAAGCTGCAGGTCATCACACATGTTCAGTAACATACAAGCTGCAGGTCAACACACATGTTCAGTTACATACAAGCTGCAGGTCAACACACATGTTCAGTAACATACATGCTGCAGGTCAACACACATGTTCAGTAACATACATGCTGTAGGTCAACACACATGTTCAGTAACATACATGCTGCAGGTCAACACACATGTTCAGTAACATACATGCTCGGGGAAGACACACAGTAAGCAGTGATGTCAGCTGGACAGTGAGGCTGTCTAAGGGACTGTGGACATGTAGGACCAGCATGTAGGACCAGCATGCAGGACCAGCATGCAGGACCAGCATGCAGGACCAGCATGTAGGACCAGCATGTAGGACCAGCATGTAGGACCAGCATGCAGGACCAGCATGTAGGACCAGCATGCAGGACCAGCATGTAGGACCAGCATGCAGGACCAGCATGTAGGACCAGCATGTAGGACCAGCATGTAGGACCAGCATGTAGGACCAGCATGTAGGACCAGCATGCAGAACCAGCATGTAGGACCAGCATGCAGGACCAGCATGTAGGACCAGCATGCAAAGCTGCATAGGAACAACACACACAGTTCAGCAGGAGCCCAACAAGTGTTAAGCTTTCACCTGTCTAGCCCAGTGTCACACACACACACACACACACCAGCCCAGTGTCACACACACACCAGCCCAGTGTCACACACACACACACACACACACACACACACCAGCCCAGTGCCACACACACACCAGCCCAGTGTCACACACACACACACACACACACACACCAGCTCTGAACCCGAAGCAGAAGATCCCCAGGAGACTGAAGTGAATGTTGCAACACTGATTTGGGATCTGCTCTCCATACTTTAAGCTTGATTTAGTGATTTAGTTCTGTCAAGATAGAACTGTTCTAAAAAGATCCAGTCCACACACTGAGGTCTGCTGATCACAGACAAGACTAACAGATCACAGACAAGACTAACAGATCACAGACAAGACTAACAGATCACAGACAAGACTAACAGATCACAGACAAGACTAACAGATCACAGACAAGACTAACAGATCACAGACAAGGTCCCACAACCGTTTAGGATGTTAATGACAGCAACACAAGCAGTCATCAACAAATGCCAGAAGCTACTAAAACCCCCATAAATAAACGACCATTTGATGGGGATTCAAAGGCAAAAACCCAAAACAGAAATGATGTTTTACCTTCATTAAGAGTCTCCTGCAGTGAGCTGCTTCTCATTCTCTGCTCCTCCTCTTCCTGGATCCATTTAGCTATTTCCTGTAAGAAAAGACCTCATTACTGGAGATAAGCAGACATATTTCAAAGTAGACAATATTATTGCATCCAAGTTCCATCTATAATCTAGATGTGTGTAGTACACAGTATAGATTCTACACCATGCATGAGCTAACATGCTATATGAAGTACCACTTTACATCACAAGGTGTCAGCATCAGACTAAACACAATACGACAAAGTCATTAAACGCCATAAAAACATGGACAACAAAGAAAACAGCAGTGAAACCACAGACAAGGTTTGGTTCTATGTTCTGTAAAGTCTGGTGGACAGACTTAACCCATGGGAAGCATTAAGGCAAACAGGACAACATCAAGACTAACTTTAAACACATTTTTGTTGTAAAATCATGTAAAGGTGTTAGAAGAGGCAGCATGATTGGGCATTCAGGGGTGTGTGTGTGTGTGTGTGTGTGTGTGTGTGTGTGTGTGTGTGTGAGCAGCATGTGGCTGGCACAGCTCCAGTAACACAGCCTGTGTAGGGAGCTCTGGAAGACCACAGCACAGAGCAGCACAAAGCCTGATCCAGCTGGGCGGGATAATAGAGGCAGGACCAGCTTGGGCTGACTCAATGGAAACTTAGGGGCCATCCAGGCCAGGGTGGAGGGAGGGAGGGGCAGAGCAGCAGAGGCAGAGCAGCAGAGAGGCAGAGCAGCAGAGACAGACAGGCAGAGCAACAGAGACAGACAGGCAGAGCAGCAGAGGCAGAGCAGCAGAGACAGACAGGCAGAGCAGCAGAGACAGACAGGCAGAGCAGCAGAGAGGCAGAGCAACAGAGACAGACAGGCAGAGCAGCAGAGGCAGAGCAGCAGAGACAGACAGGCAGAGCAGCAGAGACAGACAGGCAGAGCAGCAGAGAGGCAGAGCAGCAGAGACAGACAGGCAGAGCAGCAGAGACAGACAGGCAGAGCAGCAGAGAGGCAGAGGCAGAGCAGCAGAGACAGACAGGCAGAGCAACAGAGAGGCAGAGGCAGAGCAGCAGAGAGGCAGAGCAGCAGAGAGGCAGAGGCAGAGCAGCAGAGAGGCAGAGGCAGAGCAGCAGAGACAGACAGGCAGAGCAGCAGAGACAGACAGGCAGAGCAGCAGAGACAGACAGGCAGAGCAGCAGAGACAGACAGGCAGAGCAGCAGAGACAGACAGGCAGAGCAGCAGAGACAGACAGGCAGAGCAGCAGAGACAGACAGGCAGAGCAGCAGAGACAGACAGGCAGAGCAGCAGAGAGGCAGAGCAACAGAGGCAGAGCAGCAGAGAGCACTGTGTCTCTTTGACCAACACCTTGTCATGCTATCACAGCAGCCTGGACACACACACACAGTTCTGCAGTATATCACCTGCACACACAAACACACCACACACACACACACACATACATCAATACACGCGCACACACACAGTCCTGCAGCATATCACCTGCACACACACACATAAGGTTCCACTTGTGGCTAATCATGATAATCCTCACACGGACCCTATCAGTTCAGTGATGAGAGACAGAGGATCATTTAATAAGGCCCATAAAGAAAACACCCAGCTCATCTGCCTGCTAACACAGATCACCTCGCTAGCTTTGCCAGCATCAGCAGACAATTATCAGCTTGACATGGCAGGTTAGCCCCCTGAACACCATGGGGATCTGGAGCTTTCTGCTTCTTAATTAGAGAGCCAGTCTGCAGGGAGGAGCATGTTTAATCAACATCCCAGATCAGCCAATGTGCTGCTGAGATGAAAGTCATATTTACACTCAACATCCCAGATGTCTTTGAAAGTAGCAGGTTCATTTAGCTGAGTGTGAAGATTCTACATGACAGACCATTACTGCCAATGGGGAATTCATATAAGTGTGCTGCTTAAAATGGGATTAATGCACATGTGTCATCTGTTTCTTCTCACTTCACCCATTATCTAACTAACCTATTAGTGGTTCATTAACCATATCAGCAGAAACACTAGAACAACACTACTGAAACACAGGCCTGACTGTTCCCTCTGGAACCCCTTCTCCTGGTTCCCTCTGGAACCCCTTCTCCTGGTTCCCTCTGGAACCCCTTCTCCTGGTTCCCTCTGGAACCCCTTCTCCTGGTTCCGTCTGGAACCCCTTCTCCTGGTTCCCTCTGGAACCCCTTCTCTTGGTTCCCTCTGGAACCCCTTCTCCTGGTTCCCTCTGGAACCCCTTCTCCTGGTTCCCTCTGGAACCCCTTCTCCTGGTTCCCTCTGGAACCCCTTCTCCTGGTTCCCTCTGGAACCCCTTCTCCTGGTTCCGTCTGGAACCCCTTCTCCTGGTTCTGTCTGGAACCCCTTTTTCTGGTTCCCTCTGGAACCCCTTCTCCTGGTTCCCTCTGGAACCCCTTCTCCTGGTTCCCTCTGGAACCCCTTCTCCTGGTTCCCTCTGGAACCCCTTCTCCTGGTTCCCTCTGGAACCCCTTTTTCTGGTTCCCTCTGGAACCCCTTCTCCTGGTTCCCTCTGGAACCCCTTCTCCTGGTTCTGTCTGGAACCCCTTTTTCTGGTTCCCTCTGGAACCCCTTCTCCTGGTTCCGTCTGGAACCCCTTCTCCTGGTTCCCTCTGGAACCCCTTTTTCTGGTTCCGTCTGGAACCCCTTTTTCTGGTTCCCTCTGGAACCCCTTCTCCTGGTTCCCTCTGGAACCCCTTCTCCTGGTTCCCTCTGGAACCCCTTCTCCTGGTTCCCTCTGGAACCCCTTCTCCTGGTTCCCTCTGGAACCCCTTCTCCTGGTTCCCTCTGGAACCCCTTCTCCTGGTTCTTTTTGGAACCCCTTCTCCTGGTTCTTTTTGGAACCCCTTCTCCTGGTTCCCTCTGGAACCCCTTCTCTTGGTTCCCTCTGGAACCCCTTCTCCTGGTTCCCTCTGGAACCCCTTCTCCTGGTTCCCTCTGGAACCCCTTCTCCTGGTTCTCTGTGTCTGGCCTCCTGAGATGTTTGACAGCAGGGTTGGCATCCTTCCCTATGGAGTAACACTGAGCAGCTAGGGGCGTATTTCACTCACACACACACACACACACACACACAAGCCCAGTGTGGGCATGTGTGTACAATGGCTGGCTTCTGAGTGCACAGTAGGGCCTGAGAGGTGATGGATGGGAAATGTCTGAGTGAGCTCCTTATGTCCAGGTCAAGACACAGTTTATTTAGTGCTGGGAGAGAGGGGGGTGAAACTATTAAGACAACCAGTACAAATAAGTCCCTTCAGGGGGCACAGCTGTGGCTCGTGTATAGAGCTTTTTCTGGTTAAAACTTTTGGAGCCACCTTAACCTTAACCCTGATAATTTAATTCGCAAATCCAGATTTGATTTGCAGGGGATTTCAGAGGTTAGTGAGTTCCATTGGGCCTGTCTCTCCTCAGGCTAACATTAAGTGAGGTGAAGGGGCTAGAGGAAGGGGTGGGAGGATGGGGGAGGAGGATGAGGGAGGAGGATGGGGGAGGAGGATGGAGGAGGATGGGGGAGGAGGATGGAGGAGGATGGGGGAGGTGCAGGGGAAGAAAGTAGATGTGGAGTCCCACCACTGCTCTCCTGTCCTCTGGATGAAGGACTCCATCCATGAAGATCAGTTTGGGGGTCTACGTATCCCAGAACACCACTGTGTTACACTGAGATCTCCTTCATCCTCCATCCCCTCCACCTTCAGGGAGAGGAGGTCTGTCTCTTCACAGCCTGTTGGCCACAGTGGAGCCCTGTCAGCTCAGAAGGTCATGAGCTCGCCGTTCGCTGCATGGCGGTTGGATGGCTCGTTAGAGCTTGTTAGAGCTCGTTAGAGCTCGTTAAAGCTTGTGAGCCCCGGGGACTCGATTTGTGCTCTCACCTCGTCCTCCTGCTCCCTCCTGCGGGCCTCCTGCTCAGCACACCTCTGGATCTCATCCTGGATCCTTCGGGCATACTCCGAGTCCTGCTCCTCACTACACACACAGGGAGAAACACACAAACACACACACACAGAAAAAAACACACACACAGGGAGAACCACACACACAGTGAGAAGCACAAGCACACAGAAACACACAGAAAGAAACACACACAGAAAAACACACACAGAAAAACACACACAGAGAAACACACAAACAGAAAAACAATGAGCTAGATGGATGAGACAGTAGAGTGAAGCAACTTTATTTTCAGTAGAATACAGTAGAGTGAAGCAGCTTTATTTTCAGTTGAATACAGTAGAGTCAAGCAGCTTTATTTTCAGTAGAATACAGTAGAGTGAAGCCTCTCAGTTTACACAGCACTGGAATGTTTGTTGAGTCTGTCATGATTGTGAAAACACACAGCGGGAAATGAATGTGTAGAGGAGAGGACAGCACAGTATTCCACATGTTGGAAAGAGATTGACAGGGAGAGGTGGGATGTTAGCGTGCACATGGTAGAGGTGAGGTGTTAGAGGTGAGGTGTTAGAGGTGGGGTGTTAGAGGTGAGATGTTAGCCTACACAGTGTTAGAGGTGGGATGTTAGAGGTGAGGTATTAGAGGTGAGGTGTTAGAGGTGAGGTGTTAGAGATGAGGTGTTAGAGGTGGGGTGTTAGCCTGCACAGTGTTAGAGGTGAGGTGTTAGAGGTGGGGTGTTAGAGGTGAGGTGTTAGAGGTGAGGTGTTAGAGGTGAGGTGTTAGAGGTGGGGTGTTAGAGGTGGGGTGTTAGCCTGCACAGTGTTAGAGGTGGGATGTTAGCCTGCACAGTGTTAGAGGTGGGGTGTTAGAGGTGGGGTGTTAGAGGTGGGGTGTTAGAGGTGGGATGTTAGCCTGCACAGTGTTAGAGGTGGGGTGTTAGAGGTGAGGTGTTAGAGGTGAGGTGTTAGAGGTGAGGTGTTAGAGATGAGGTGTTAGAGGTGGGGTGTTAGCCTGCACAGTGTTAGAGGTGGGATGTTAGCCTGCACAGTGTTAGAGGTGGGGTGTTAGAGGTGGGGTGTTAGAGGTGGGGTGTTAGAGGTGGGGTGTTAGCCTGCACAGTGTTAGAGGTGGGATGTTAGCCTGCACAGTGTTAGAGGTGAGGTGTTAGCGTGTGGGATCTCACAGCTGTCTAGTAGCGTGGCTCAGCAGGGCTCTGTGCTTGGCTCTCTCTTCCTCCTCCTCCTCCTGCAGTTTCCTGGCCATGCGGATGTCCTTCTGGACCAGCTGACTGTTCTGGATGTTACTGCTGTAGTATTGCTCAACTGGAACAGAGAACAGGAGCGATCAGACAGGCTGCAGTGTGGACAGGTAAAGAACCCTGGGAAGTCATGTGACCCAGTACTTACTCTCCTGTTCCTGTAAGTTGTGTGCCAGGGCACCATCCTCCAGTACTGCGAAGCCCTGGCACACTGAAGGACAAAGAGAAACAGCAGAAGAACAACAGTCAATTATCCCTAAACTGGAAGTACATGTGGAGCATTGTGGAAGCTGTTCCAGCCATCCTGCCAGGCTGGGTCCATCTCTGTCATTCCTGCCTGGAGTCTGAACTCCATGTCTGGAGGGTAGGGGACCAGAGACCAGCCAGTCTCTGTGGAACAGCCAGTCACAGTGAACCAGCCAGTCTCTGTGGACCAGCCAGTCACAGTGAACCAGCGAGTCTCTGTGGACCAGCCAGTCTCTGTGGACCAGCCAGTCTTAGTGGACCAGCCAGTCACAGTGGACCAGCCAGTCTCTGTGGACCAGCCAGTCTCTGTGGACCAGCCAGTCTTAGTGGACCAGCCAGTCTCTGTGGACCAGCCAGTCTCTGTGGACCAGCCAGTCACAGTGAACCAGCGAGTCTCTGTGGACCAGCCAGTCTCTGTGGACCAGCCAGTCTTAGTGGACCAGCCAGTCACAGTGGACCAGCCAGTCTCTGTGGACCAGCCAGTCTCTGTGGACCAGCCAGTCTCTGTGGACCAGCCAGTCACAGTGGACCAGCCAGTCTTAGTGGATCAGCCAGTCTCTGTGGACCAGCCAGTCTCTGTGGACCAGCCAGTCTCTGTGGACCAGCCAGTCTCATGAGATAAAAATAGTCAGGAGATAAAAAACTGTCTAATGACTTGGGGTCCTACTCTACTAACAGAGGCAGACATTGACACACACCAACCCTTGACTACCTGCTGAAAAAAGGGTAAAATCCCTTATCAGTTTACACCCCCTCTGCTCTCCCCAGCCAGCCTATAGCAGCCAGAGACAGAGAGAGGAGGAGGGACTCTGATCCAGAGATGAAAGACAAAGTGAGACTGAGTCAAAGTGTTCCCTGATGTGCAGAGGTGCCTCTGTTAAAGAACACAGGCTGATCTAAAGCTGAGAGCTTCAAGTTCTAGAAAAGTATCCTGTTTGAATCTGCAGACCACAGTTCTCCTCCCACCTTTACTCTCATCCTCTATCTTAACAGTCCCTAAGGGGTTTGTTTTGCTGTTTTACAGTGTTTAGAGAAGCTCAAACTGCCTGGATGCCTGTAATGTGAGTGGGAGTGTGCGTGTGCGTGTGTGTAAGTGGGAGTGTGCGTGTGTGTAAGTGGGAGTGTGTGTAAGTGGGAGTGTGCATGTGTGTGCATGGGAGTGTGCATGTGTCTGTTTGAAATGAACTCAGAGACTAATCTCGCCAAGTCCCTGGAAAATATCAAGATAGTTTGACAGACATACGGCATCACTGTAGCTTCACAATCTCCTCAACTCACAGAAAGAACCACTATCCCAGATCAAGGCTGTTCCTTTCAGTCAAACTTCTACATGATTTAGTATTAAGTTGTTAATATAAATAAGAATAGAATGCAGTCTACAGAAGCTGATATTACATGATGGAAGTCAGGAGAACCTGAGAAACATCAGGCATCTTCCTGACCTGACCAGACCAGACCACACCAGACCAGACCTAACCTTAACCCTAGCCACAGCCAGGAATCGAACTCACAACCTTCTGATCATGAACCCAACGCCTTAACCGCTGAGACACCTGACCCCCCACATAACCAGATACAAAGAACTTCCTCTCATTAGTGTCCACTCCTCTGGCTAACAGTGTTTAGACCCCTGAGACACAAGCAGGGAAATGTTACCCTTCCATCCTGCACTCCACCTTACCCTAACAATGCCCCTCCATGTTGGGTTTACACAGCCAGTCACACTGAGGATGTCTCTGTTGTCTCTGGGTAACAGGGAGGACAGGGGCCCTCCAAAGGTCAGGGGAAAAACCAAGCCAGTGTTTCGGCAAGAACAATATTTTGTTTTGTCTGTGATGACAACTTAGTCTCCAGTAGGAGTTACACACAGACCAATCACACAGGAGATGTTCCTACATTACCACTGAGACACCATCTCAGTTCCTACATTACCAGTAAGACACCATCTCAGTTCCTACATTACCAGTGAGACACCATCTCAGTTCCTACATTACCAGTAAGACACCATCTCAGTTCCTACATTACCACTGAGACACCATCTCAGTTACTACATTACCACTGAGACACCATCTCAGTTCCTACATTACCAGTGAGACACCACCTCAGTTCCTACATTACCAGTGAGACACCATCTCAGTTACTACATTACCACTGAGACACCATCTCAGTTACTACATTACCACTGAGACACCATCTCAGTTCCTCCATTACCAGTGAGACACCACCTCAGTTCCTACATTACCAGTGAGACACCATCTCAGTTACTACATTACCACTGAGACACCATCTCAGTTCCTACATTACCACTGAGACACCATCTCAGTTACTACATTACCACTGAGACACCATCTCAGTTCCTACATTACCAGTGAGACACCACCTCAGTTCCTACATTACCAGTGAGACACCATCTCAGTTACTACATTACCACTGAGACACCATCTCAGTTACTACATTACCACTGAGACACCATCTCAGTTCCTACATTACCAGTGAGACACCACCTCAGTTCCTACATTACCAGTGAGACACCATCTCAGTTACTACATTACCACTGAGACACCATCTCAGTTACTACATTACCACTGAGACACCATCTCAGTTCCTACATTACCAGTGAGACACCACCTCAGTTCCTACATTACCAGTGAGACACCATCTCAGTTCCTACGTTACCACAGTCATAAGAGTTTGAGGCTTCAGAGCCAGGTTAAGCCTTACAGGGGAGACAGCAGGAGAGAGAGGAGGAGGGAGAGGAAGGGGGAGAGAAGGAGACAGAACAGGGAGGTCAGGAGAGAGAGAGCAGGAGGGAGGTCAAGAGAGAGAAGGAGAGAGAGCAGGGAGGTCAGGAGAGAGAGAAGGAGAGAGAGCAGGGAGGTCAGGAGAGAGAGAAGGAGAGAGAGCAGGGAGGTCAGGAGAGAGAGAAGGAGAGAGAGCAGGGAGGTCAGGAGAGAGAGAAGGAGAGAGAGCAGGGAGGTCAGGAGAGAGAGAAGGAGAGAGAGCAGGGAGGTCAGGAGAGAGAGAAGGAGAGAGAGCAGGGAGGTCAGGAGAGAGAGAAGGAGAGAGAGCAGGGAGGTCAGGAGAGAGAGAAGGAGAGAGAGCAGGGAGGTCAGGAGAGAGAGAAGGAGAGAGAGCAGGGAGGTCAGGAGAGAGAGAAGGAGAGAGAGCAGGGAGGTCAGGAGAGAGAGAAGGAGAGAGAGCAGGGAGGTCAGGAGAGAGAGAAGGAGAGAGAGCAGGGAGGTCAGGAGAGAGAGAAGGAGAGAGAGCAGGGAGGTCAGGAGAGAGAGAAGGAGAGAGAGCAGGGAGGTCAGGAGAGAGAGAAGGAGAGAGAGCAGGGAGGTCAGGAGAGAGAGAAGGAGAGAGAGCAGGGAGGTCAGGAGAGAGAGAAGGAGAGAGAGCAGGGAGGTCAGGAGAGAGAGAAGGAGAGAGAGCAGGGAGGTCAGGAGAGAGAGAAGGAGAGAGAGCAGGGAGGTCAGGAGAGAGAGAGCAGGAGGGGGTGTGGCTGCAGACGGGTGTGTCTGCACTGTGGACTGACTGGTTTTCAGGCACTCAAATTCCCCTCTCAGGAGAGTGGAGACAAGCTTCCTAAGTACTGGGTACAGTTCGAGGGAGGTTAAAACAGGTTTTCTGTGGTCGAGGCAGAGGCCATCTGAAGCATTTTGGGCTCAGAGCAAAAACAACAGGTCAGTCTCTGCATGCTTGCAGGATCTCACGTTGTACGACTCCTGACTATCTTGGTGGTTGAGTTAGAGGGTTTGGAAGAAAAGGTTCAATCTGAAACAGCAGCTTGTAGTGACAGATGACTACCTCCAGTAGAGGGGCGGTGGGATTACAGTTTGGTAATCATAAAGACAGGGAAACAGAAGGACATTATGGTCAACAGCATGATGGAGACGATCTATAAACTGGTTTGAGCCGATGACTAAAGCTCAAGGCTAAACAAGGTTCAAGTGGTTCAGTTGAAAGATTGACATGGAGACAGTCCACTGGACCTCAGTGGGACAGGCTGGTCACCTGACAGGACTGACATGGAGACAGTCCACTGGACCTCAGTGGGACAGGCTGGTCACCTGACAGGACTGACATGGAGACAGTCCACTGGACCTCAGTGGGACAGGCTGGTCACCTGACAGGACTGACATGGAGACAGTCCACTGGACCTCAGTGGGACAGGCTGGTCACCTGACAGGACTGACATGGAGACAGTCTATTGGACCTCACTGGGACAGGCTGGTCACCTGACAGGACTGACATGGAGACAGTTCACTGGACCTCACTGGGACGAGCTGGTCACCTGACAGGACTGACATGGAGACAGTTCACTGGACCTCACTGGGACGAGCTGGTCACCTGTCCCCACTGTGTTTCCTGAGCATCCTGGATATGCAGAGGAAGAGTGAGAGGCTCCACTGGTTAGATCCACACACTCTATATCTTATCCAAGTCTGCTCCAAAGCTACAGAGGCAGTGACACACTGTGCATGAGGCTGGTAGACAAAGAGGCTGGAGGAGGGAGAGTGGGAGGAAGTGACAAGCGCTTCTATTTTAGGCTAAAAGCACCACCAGCTACCCTCCCTCCCTTCCACCCTCCCTCCCTTTCACCCTCCCTCCCTTCCACCCTCCCTCCCTTTCACCCTCCCTCCCTTCCACCCTCCCTCCCTTCCACCCTCCCTCCCTTTCACCCTCCCTCCCTTCCACCCTCCCTCCCTTCCACCCTCCCTCCCTTCCACCCTCCCTTCCACCCTCCCTCCCTTCCACCCTCCCTCCCTTCCACCCTCCCTTTCACCCTCCCTCCCTTCCACCCTCCCTCCCTTCCACCCTCCCTCCCTTTCACCCTCCCTCCCTTCCACCCTCCCTCCCTTTCACCCTCCCTCCCTTCCACCCTCCCTCCCTTCCATCCTCCCTCCCATCCTCCCTCCCTTCCACCCTCCCTCCCTTCCACCCTCCCTCCCTTCCACCCTCCCTTCCACCCTCCCTTTCACCCTCCCTCCCTTCCACCCTCCCTCCCTTCCACCCTCCCTCCCTTTCACCCTCCCTCCCTTCCACCCTCCCTCCCTTTCACCCTCCCTCCCTTCCATCCTCCCTCCCACCCTCCCTCCATTCCACCCTCCCTCCCATCCTCCCTCCCTTCCACCCTCCCTCCCCCCAGCCTTCTCTGGTCTGGACTGCTGTTTCTTTCTCCTAACCACAAATCTCACTCCACCCAAAGATTTTCTCTTTGCCGTTTTAAGGGTTGTTGAAATAACAGAAGCCACAAGCTCATGGTTGGACACTAACATGTGTCTGACACAGAGACTTTAGGAAGCTGTAACTATCTGATACAGAGACTTTAGGAAGATGTAACTGTGTCTGACACACAGAGACTTTAGGAAGATGTAACTGTGTCTGACACAGAGACTTTAGGAAGATGTAACTGTGTCTGACACAGAGACTTTAGGAAGCTGTAACTATCTGATACAGAGACTTTAGGAAGATGTAACTGTGTCTGACACAGAGACTTTAGGAAGCTGTAACTATCTGATACAGAGACTTTAGGAAGATGTAACTGTGTCTGACACACAGAGACTTTAGGAAGATGTAACTGTGTCTGACACAGAGACTTTAGGAAGATGTAACTGTGTCTGACACAGAGACTTTAGGAAGATGTAACTGTGTCTGACACAGACTTTAGGAAGCTGTAAATGTGTCTGACACAGAGACTTTAGGAAGATGTAACTGTGTCTGACACAGAGACTTTAGGAAGATGTAACTGTGTCTGACACAGAGACTTTAGGAAGATGTAACTGTGTCTGACACACAGAGACTTTAGGAAGCTGTAAATGTGTCTGACATACAGATCTGAAATCACTGTACTTCAGGGAACTGAATCAGAAATGGGTCCTGTTAGATATAATAGATAAATAACTTGAATGTTATTGGTAAACCAAAAAGAAACGTCTAACTAACAATACATTGTGAGGAAAAAGAGACTGATCAGACATTATAGAAAGCCAGTTTAATAAGGCTGTGTACCACTGTCAAACATCGTCTAGTACATGTGTTGTCTGCTGAATGTTCCCTGTTTAATGAAGCTTGAAAATGCAATTTACCACAGTGTGTCCTTTGTCTAGAAAAACAAAAGTGAAAAGGAAAACAATCTAGTGAATTTCCATCTTGCTCATTAGTAGCCTAAGAGGAACCAGCTAAACCAGCGAACACTGTGACCTACAAATTCAGCCCACTGTACTGTGATGACTACGAGACACCAGAGCTCATCTCCCAGTCAATACTGTGGAAATATGGAATGTCCATCAAATTCCAGGCCCTCATCAGCAGCATGTAACACACCCCCACACCCACACCATCGCACACAAACACACACACACCCGCACACCATTCACTAAGACTGGTCTGTCTGTCTGTCTGCAACACAGACACCTGTCTGTGGTCATCTGTATTCATGCTCTTATCCCTGTTAGTGACCAGGAAGACAAGTGATGTTCTGTGGAAAACATTTTCACACAGACCAACCTGCTGAACATACTGAGGCGGTGAAACACTCTAACGGTTTGAAGACAAACAAGAGAAAACAACAGAACCACATAACTACACCTTGATTACTGTAGTAATGGGTGGTAAAGCCACTAGCCACATTATCATGGTGACATGTTGACATGGTGACATACCACTGTTACACATTGCAAATATGGAAATGTGCAAGACATTTTGTATGTTCTATATTCTATAAGAACAAGAAACCTGCCTAGTTTGAAATATACAACACAGGTACAACTGCAACTAAAAACTGCAACTGAGAACTATTTGGACAATGAAGAGTGAGGGTATACCTTCTTGTACACGGGGCAGGTGGGACTGATCGATCTCCAGGTCGGTCATGGTCGTTCCTGTGGTCACAGCTGCATGGTACACACTACCTTCCACAGCAGATCCACACACACACTACCTTCCACAGCAGATCCACACACACACTACCTTCCACAGCACGATCCACACACACACTGCCTTCCACAGCACGATCCACACACTGAGAAAAGAAAGACAGAAAGTGGTTACAGGATCAGTTCCTTTAGACCAGTGGTCCCATCCAAGAGGTGCAGGTTTCACTAGTTAGTTTTAGACTGAATGTTATTTAAATGTTATCATGTTTTTCTCGCCTGGTCACTATTTGGAGAGCCAGGGTCAATTTAAGGTTAATATAAAGGATTGTTTTAAATTACTTAGTAGTTAATCTTATCGTTACGGTAGTTTAGTTCATCACATTATGTTTCCACCGCCTGAAAAACATTTAGATGTTCTGAAATATCAAAAAGCTCCGTGTGTAGTTAATGCTGTTTCTTTAGGCAAAAAATAATTGGAATTTGTTGTCAAATGTACAGAATACGTCTAGTCTAATTAAAGAGCTGTTAACTAGAATAAATCCAGATTAAGATCCAGACTCACCTGTGTCTCTGCGCTGCGCAAACTGAACAGTTCAGTGAAGATTTACTTTGTTGTTTTAAAATCGCCTTATCCAGTTAGGTATTTAATAAGAACAGTATTTAACAGGTATTTAAAACGAACAGTATTTAACAGGTATTTAATACGAATAGTATTCATCATAGTTTGACACTCGAAAATAACAAAAAGTTACGATTAAATCCGTTTCTACTGAAAACTGAAACTCCGAGTTCATGAATGAGATCCGGAGTGGGGATGATGGCAGCCCGGAGGGGACAAACTTCAAACTGGACTACTGAAGCTTCCTCACTGTTCCTGGATCACTTATCTGCAGTGCTGAACTGCATTGTGACAAATGAGGACTCTGTAATGAATTTCAGGGCTCTACAACAAAAGGGATACAAATTGGTCTCACGTGGACGAAAATTGGGTGTGGTAGTTTATAATGTTGTGCTGTTACACCATGCCAAAAATCTAAATTTTTTACTCTTTTGTTTGGTCTAGGGGCTGCCATTTACTTCCACTTTACAAGACTAATTTAATTGTCTTGTAATGCAAAGTGCACCCTGCAAGTTTGGTGTGACTATGTCAAAGATTTCCTGAGATACAAGACAAGACTACCAGTGTCCTGATCCATCCAGCAGCCATAGCAGGGTGAAGGGGGGGGCTTACTCAGCCCACTGTGTCAACAGACTCTCGTGCGTGTGAGAGCATCCGGTAATTTTTCGAAATAAAATATTGTTATTAATTATCGTATTTCTTCGGCGGCCGGATAGTAATCCCGATAATTATTTAGGGGAGCTGAACCACATTTTAGGGCTAACAGGGCTAACGACGCCCTTGGTAGTTCATAATGTTGTACTGTTTCACCATGCCAAAAATCTGTCCTAATAAGGACAGGTTTACATTTAGCAGATGGTCTTATCCAGAGTGACTTACTGCACCTACAGGGACATTCCCCCCTGAAGTAAGTAGGGTGAAGTGCCTTGCCCAGGACACAACATCATGTAGCCACACAGCCGAGAATCGGACTTGCAATCTTCTGACCACGAGCCCAACACCTTAACCATTGAGCCACGTGGCTCTCTGACCAAAGCACATAAATTCCCAGTCATATACTGCCACCTGCTGGTTTCTTTAAGTAAAGCTAGGTGTCGGGTAATCACGAGATGGACCTGGGAGACTGTATTAGTTAACCTGTGAAGATCCTTTAATTAATCACAGATAATAGAGGATTTGTAGAATAAACCAGAACAACAACAAAAGGTAAACAGTGTTTAGTTCTGAACATCTCATCATTCACCTGCTGTGCAGTTTTAGATTTAGTTACCACCAACTGAAAAATATTTACTGTCGATAAATAAATTATATTTTGGGGTAAAAATCCAGATTTTTTTATTCTCACTTATTGTGGCTCAGGTGCTTGTTGTCTCAGAGCATTGTGGACTTCTGGCCAGTATTAAAATATTAAGATATGTTCTATAAATAACTATAAAAGATGAATGAGATGGTCCTTGACTAATGCTATCTATAAATCTGAACGGCTTCTGGTGACACCCACCCACTAAACAGATTGTCTGGCCTTCTAACGATAAAGTAAATGTCAGCTTTGCCTTTCTGACCCACATTATCATACGCAGCCTAGGATACGGACGTCATAACTCCAATAAATATACAAAAGAACATCCTGACGTAAGGTTCAGCCAAATGTTCCTTTCAATGAGCAGCTTCCACCTGTCTGCACAGCCTGCTGGCCAATAGCAGCCCAGTGCTGCTTCTAGCTGTCCTGGATGGACGAACACATAAAGCAGAGTTTACGGTCGGACTAAGGAAAAGTGAAAGAACAGATAAACCATCTTCCAGAACAAGGCCACTCAAGTGTTTGTGCATCAATCAAACTGACTCAATGACCCGTAGCCAATTCTGCACTGAATTAAACAGTCTCCAAATGTCAGACGATTAAGGGTTCTGGCTGTTACTGTTAAGTCTATAGGCATACACTGGATACCCATTACTACATCTAAGCAAGGATTTTTCAATATGGCATTAGATATTTCAGTCCCAGTTCTCTGTTGCAATATGAGTATGACAACAAAGTATGCTGCTAGTTTCTTGTATTTCACAACAAATCCCAAACTACCTGCAAAGATCTCTGATTTCTACTATCAGCATTGCTGGTCCAGCAAGTCCACTAAGAGGACAACCAGCAACCAGATGCAGCAGGAAGTGACAAGTGCAGCAGGAAGTGTGAATCTGAGCTCCACCTGTTCACGTCCTCCTTGTTAGTGACCTGACAGGTTTAGCCCCTGAAAGAGAACATTGAGAACACTGTTTACAGGGAGTCACTTCATATGCTTGAATAGTCCTTGAACAGGTCGATCTATTCAAAACAGAACAGTCATTTGAGTGACTCCACCTGCTCCAGAGGTGTCTAAAGAGCTGCTATCTCAGACATCTGGGCAGGTCCAATTTAAACAGTCAATAAAAATAGTCAATCACTTGGTGGGGCTAGTAAAACAGGGTCAGGCCTGGACTCCCAGTCCACCAAGCAGTTCACTAAGCCCATAACTCACCCTGCATGTCAGGGTGCTGATTTATCATGGACATGTGGTGGGGTAAGGATGGAGTGGATCATAGGGGGGGGGGGGGGGGGGGGGGGGTACAGCCAAGGGTATATAACCCACCGAAGGTGAGCAGACACAAGACTTCCATCTGTGGATCCCAGCAGAATCAGGACTTGTTCCAGACTCACTCGTGTGGCTCTGCTGTGCTCACTACTGCCCCCTGTGGAGATCATGTGGAACCTGTTTGTGTCTTGGACCCTCCTGCTGGTGTCTTGTGGTCGGCTGGTGGCTCATCCCCTCATGGAGTCAGCAGAGATGCCCTACTCTGGACCAGGTGAGTGGGCACCTTCCAACAGGCTGGGGGTGGCTTAGAGGCCAGTCACTAGACAGAGGAGTTATTATATATTATATAATTATAATACTGAGGGTCTAATCATTACAATTTAATATGATCTGTGAATACATATATGTTATTGATGGTGTATACACAGTATACTGACATTCCTAGTGAATTGTCATTTCATAGCTGAATTTGATCATGATTGACTTAGCACAGAGTGTGTTTGCACGTCTCCACCGAATGCTGCCTGTGTGTTTTCCTGTCAGTGTCAGTGGAGGACAGAGGGGCTGAGAGTCCAGATGAGCTGTCCTACTCTGAGCAGATGTATCTCCCACACATGGATCCTGCTCTCAGATACGCCTCAATCATATCTGGAGAGATCAACAGAGAAGGTGAGAGACAACACACACGATTTGGAACAGGTTCATTAACACATGGATGATCCATACCTGCTGCTTCAACATGTCTGTCTCTTATCTCCTGCAGGTCTTAGAACAGCTGGTCTTCTTCCCAAGCAGGTGCAAAGAGATGTGAGTATGAGAGTGAGAGGGTTTTGCTTGGTTGTTTTAGGAGTCAAAGAAGATTGAAAACTGATCCTCTGTTCTAGGTCCTCTTGGAGAAATCCAACCATCTAAATCCCTTCAGTCGCTTCTTGGGGATTCGAAAACAGTTCAAGAAGAGAGGAGGAAACTCTGAGTGCTTCTGGAAGTATTGTGTTTAACAGCCACCAGGGCCTCTGAGTGCTTCTGGAAGTACTGTGTTTAACAGCCACCAGGGCTAGAAAATGATCCCTTTCAAACAGGCTGACAGCTACAGACAGATTCACACACTGTAACTGTACATGCAGGTTATACATTGAAGAAGTGAATAAAGAATACTGCAGAATATTGGAGGACTATAGTATTTTCTTTCGATCCAGTTCTCTAGACTGGTAAATGTTTAAAATGTTCATGTTAAAATGTTAACCATTTAATGTTTCTCAAATTAGATGTTTGTGTGTCATGAATAAGTGAATGGCTGTAAATTGGATTTAAATAAATGCAAATAAAAAGTTATATTTGCACAAGTTCAAAAATATTTGAATGACTTGAAAGAAATGAAAAAGCTCATTTCAAACGAGTGAAATGAGACATCAAACTGTGTTTTAGAGTTTTCTTCATTTTTTTTTATTTTTTATTATTTTACAGCAGAAAGAATATAAAGCATTCAGAAAACATCTTCAATATTTTAAGGGCATTTCAAAACGTTTTGCATGGCTTCAGCAGCTGAAATCTCTTTTTTTAACATATCCATCGAGTCAGTGACGCTTGTACATGCACAATTACAAAAATAAAACTTACAAACCAGAAAGAGGGGACGGATTAAGGAATAAGCAAAACACAGCAGGTGAACCGATCAGGAGTTGAAATGATAAGAGAAATAAAGAGATAAGAGTCACATAACAGGGGAAGACAGAGAAAGACGCCTATAGAGGAGAGGAAAGGAGATCTAACACTAATTCACATGCAAAGTGTCGAGGAGCCACAACTTTGAAACAAAGTAGGGACATTTTTTTTCTTGATTTTGAATTGATGAAACGTGCAGTTGGGTTAAAGGTGCCATATAACTGCTGTCCATAAACTACTGAATGCTTGTCTTGCAATACTGGCATTTGCATAAGAGTAAGTCGACTACATGTGTCCAATCGATTTTTATCTTCACTAGGTCTAAAGGTCTCCAAAAAATAATGCTTATTGCTCTGTGTCCACGCATGGGAAACGTGGTGAGATGGTGTCTGTTGTCCTGACAGATCAGGTGACAAAGGAAGAGGAGGAAGATTTGACTCCCAGGTGGGATGAAAGTAATATCATCTGAAACAAGTGCCTCTCTTTCCATTCCATAATCATTAATTCAAACACACTTATTTATTTGCAGTTTAGCAGTTATTTTCACTATTTCCATAAACTATTTCCGTACAGTAGGTACATCTGAGACTGCAGTACCAAAGAACATATCTAACTTGTCTCTTCAAAGGTATTTTTAACACAATTTGTATTGTATCATAACGTTGGGCTAATCTGATGTTACTTCTGTGATATGTATTCAGAATCATAGTCGTATTTTGATTTCATTTTTCTAACTACAAAGATCTAAGATAAAAACCTAAAGCATCTCATGCTAAGATCACAGATGTGAACATTAGTGTTTGGGTTAGTTTCCTCCTCCCCATTTTGACACCCTGAGTAAAATAGAGATGGGAAGTGATTCAGCCTTCTACCCAGGAGAGCCACCAGGACTCTGCCTGCCCTGTCCTGTCTGTCTGCCTGCCCTGCCTGTCCTGTCTGTCTGTCTATCTGTCTGCCTGCCCTCTGGGATCTGTCTGTCTGCCTGCCCTCTGGGATCTGTCTGTCTGCCTGTCCTGCCCTCTGGGATCTGTCTTTCTGTCTGTCTGCCCTCTGGGATCTATCTGTCTGTCCTCTGGGATCTGTCTGTCTGTCCTCTGGGATCTGTCTGTCTGTTTGTGAGTTACCTACTTATCATACCTGCAGTATTATACTGTCAGTGTCCAGTATACTAGAACTAAAGTTGGGAGCACGATGTCAAGATGCAAATGAATGAAATAATAGGTTGAAAAGGTTGAAACTTGCTATAGAAAAACCTCACATCGTCATGCTACCCCATGGAAATGCTGTCAGTCAATCTGCTGATTAAACGTGAGTTGTTTATTTAGGTTTCTACTGTGTCCTCCAACCACATGCCCCTTCTCTCGCATCCAAGCAACTGTCTTTGTTTGACAGAACAGCAGGTCTTTTACAAGTCTGACTACCTAGAAAAATAAGCATGCTTTAGGTGCACTTCAGTCACCCACTATTTAACCCCATGCAAGCGTAAGAAAACCTTCTCATGTTGCTTCTGCATTGCATCAGTTTGGATTCAGAGGGACCAAGACAAGCGACCTCATAACCATTTGGAACTTCTAATCCTCATGGTTTCAACAAAGCAGAAACAAGCCTGTTGACAAATCGTAATACTGTGGTGACAGAAGGTTGAAAAGGGGACAATGCTGTCATCTGAATACAGTTTGGTGTTTCCTGATGGGTCCAGTTGTAATGTCATGTACTTGTTGAGTGTATTCCTTAAGAGTGATGACTTAATGAAGATACCTTCTGAACTCTGCCTAAAATGCTCTGCTTTCTAAAATGAGCTTCATGAGATTGGGACATGAATAGGCACTTTCTACATAAACACTGAAAATATGTTTTACATGTGAAAGTAGCACAAACAGATTAACAAACAGCAAATCAAATCCAGATATACCCAGAAAGCCTAATGAATCAGCATGAATCCAAACAGGAAGTGATCTGTGAGAGCGATGCTAGCTGGATGGATCTAATACATTGGTGAAATAACACATGATCACTTAATACAGTTCAGCAAGAAACCTTTAGCACCAATCAACACTTCCACACCTGGAGTAAACAGCATGAGAACAATATACTGAATGTAACATGCTTTCCCATTCACATAATACACTCGATTTGAGCTTGAGTAACCTACCATGAAACCTGATATTCTTTATGAAATGTGGATGATGATGCTTGATAGGTGTCTTGTGTGTGTGTGGTTTTTCATAAACATGTTTCAGATCCTTCACTGGGGTTCACTGACTGCTTCACTCAGTCTTGCCCAGGTCAACATGGTCAACTGGTCATCTTTACTCATGACTTGTGCTCCAGTTGAAACCACCAGTTTAGCACCTGGGCTTGCTAACAGCCTCCCTTCTGTCACTCTTTAAGAGCTAAAGATGTTACACATGTTCTTCCCTCACTACAACCAGAAAGGTGTTATAGTTTGTCCAGACTTTGACAGCCTTATTCAAGTAGACCTCCAGTCCATACTGGAATGTGACCACTATTAATCACGGTCGGTCAAATGTTCAAACCAGTTTTCATAGTGTGACAGTTGTAGAAGCTAAACCTGGATCTTTCCTATGAAGGACAAACCTAATGAACTAAAGCCTAAGTAACATGTTAGGAGTTAATTGTTGAGATCTGCAATCTCAGATGACACTATGAATACATCCTGTGCATTTTGAAAACATTTTGTTCAAGTTCATTCAAGTAATTAAATCGCCTATCTTCTGATTGGTGGAGGTCTGCATGAACAAGGCTGTCATGGACGAGATTTGATATCTATACAAACTTGTGTAGCGACACAGACCGCTATCCTTAATGTAGCGACACAGACCGCTCTCCCTAATGTAGCGACAAAGACCGCTCTCCCTAATGTAGCGACAAAGACCGCTATCCTTAATGTAGCGACAAAGACCGCTCTCCCTAATGTAGCGACACAGACCGCTCTCCCTAGTGTAGTGACAAAGACCGCTCTCCCTAATGTAAATAGAACTGAAAACCCACATTTGGAGTATTTTTTGTTGTTTCATTAACAAGTTTGGACAAGAAAACCTCAGTGTTCAGTCATGGCAGCTTACTGTGGTTATGGATGAAACATGTGATTAATGGTTTGGTGGAATATTTCTTCCCCTGCAAAACTGTATGAACATTTATTTGTGATCCTCGGCCAGTTGTGATTTTATGGTCTTCAATGCTAGTGTGTATTTCATTGTATGATTATCTGTTCTGCAAAGATTAACTTAATACTCTTCTTAAGCAATATAGCATTCACATTACTTGGCACCATTGGCAAAAGATTCTTGGTAGCCCAAAACTAAAAATGTAAACATAACCATACTTGTTTTTAGATAGTTTTGCAAGTTTTCTCCTAACTCTAAATACAGTATCTTTTTTACCGTTTAGTATTTGCAATAAGGTCATGCTTTAGCAAAATGTTCTTCTCAAGAACAATCAAAATAAAATAAAATATTCTTATAGTGAAATAGTTTGAATCATTTTACAGAGCATAGTCACTACTGCTTGTGTTGATATTTTAACTCTGTTCATGGTTTTCATGCACATAGCTCATTTTTATCCCAGGTATTTACACTATATACAAACAATACAACCATACTTCTTAGGCATTCAAACAAAACTATACAAATATTCTGTTTTTGTCTCATACCTGTTTTTGACCCCTTTTTAATGAATAAAATAATATATTTCTAAAATACAATCCCCTTTGGGTAAATGTTTTTCCACTACTTACCATCAGCCTTCTTTATATACAGAAACTGCTCAATTGTCAAAAATATGGATTTGTCAAACCCCTATTTTGGGACTAGCTTAGGGACTCTCAAAGAATCTCTAAGACGTCAAGGCAATGTACGTGATCTTCCCCTCAAAAGCCCTCGCAGGCTTTGAAGTTCATTAAAAAGAACAACAATAACCTATATGACTGTAATCATTACAACACAAAAGAGGCAAGTTCTTTGTCTTGTTAGACTACCGTGGAGAACACATGAAATAAGGCCAAAATAAAAAAGGATGAAGAAACGTTATAGTAACTAGAGGGCCTGACTGGTGGGCCAGTAACCTTGGAGGGTGTGTGTACTCAACATGTAAGACAAACGGCTAACCCTTGAAAATCAGAGGGTCCAGACCTAATTACAAGCACAAAGACGAAGACTTCGTCTCAAGACATGCATTTTTTCAATAAGACAGAATTCCAAAGAGACAGGTAAGTAATAATTGGACATGAGCATGGATCAAATTCAAGCAAAGCATATAAAAAGGACAAAGCAATAATATTTCTAGAAAAATCCCAAATTTGGTAATTTTCTTGAATTCAACCCCATTCCATGCCTACATAATACAGCCCAAACCTAGAAAAGAAAGTCTGCTTTGCTGGACCCCTTCAAGGTTTCTGCTTCAAACCCCTCCTACATTCATATGGAGCTTCACCCTGGACAGACTGCCAGGGGCAGGTAGGGATTCATATGGAGCTTCACCCTGGACAGACTGCCAGGGGCAGGTAGGGATTCATATGGAGCTTCGCCCTGGACAGACTGCCAGGGGCAGGTAGGGATTCATATGGAGCTTCGCCCTGGACAGACTGCCAGGGGCAGGTAGGGATTCATATGGAGCTTCGCCCTGGACAGACTGCCAGGGGCAGGTAGGGATTCATATGGAGCTTCACCCTGGACAGACTGCCAGGGGCAGGTAGGGATTCATATGGAGCTTCGCCCTGGACAGACTGCCAGGGGCAGGTAGGGATTCATATGGAGCTTCGCCCTGGACAGACTGCCAGGGGCAGGTAGGGATTCATATGGAGCTTCACCCTGGACAGACTGCCAGGGGCAGGTAGGGATTCATATGGAGCTTCGCCCTGGACAGACTGCCAGGGGCAGGTAGGGATTCATATTGAGCTTCACCCTGGACAGACTGCCAGGGGCAGGTAGAGGAAGGGAGATTCAGATTGTTGTTCTGTATACTGAATGTTTTCATCTATCAGTGGACCGGGGGGTATAAGTGAGCTAATGAGTCAATGTATTAACAATAATTTTTGGTACATTTGGTACATGTTATCTTAAAATGGAGTAATTAGTCACTTAAAAAGTTATGAAATACAATTAGAGCCAAGTCCTATTGTTTCTGCATCGATTCCTTCTTCTCTGTATCCTCTTCTTATAATCTAGAGAAGGGCCTCCCTGGTCATGTCCAGCATTCTATTTCTTTGCCATAAACAGCTTCTCCATAATCCCAAAATGACAAATCAATCCATGAAAAAGTGCAAAAAATGCCAAGAAGCAAATGTTCTGGACCCCCTCCTCCCCCCTCCTCCCCCCTCCTCCCCATGAGTTTAGACTCCTACAGAGGTGGGATTCTCCAGCTGAGGGAGGAGAGGATTCCTATGGGAAAAAATGCCGTTGTACATGTTATCATAGAAGTAGCGTCAGTATCTCTGCAGTAGTAACCATAACAATAATCGCAGTGTTTTCATCGATATTTTTTCTTCTCTTGTAAAATGTCTTGGATCCAAAGGAAAAGAAGCGTGAGGATAGGGAGGTCACATGGTGAGGGAGGTCACATGGTGAGGGAGGTCACATGGTGAGGGGGCTCTTCTGGGGGCTCTTCTGGGGGCTCTTCTGGGGGCTCTTCTGGGGGCTCTTCTGGGGGCTCTTCTGGGGGCCCTTCTGGGGGCCCTTCTGGGGGCTCTCATGTTCCCTGGCCCTTTTCAATTCTTTCACTCTGAAACACAGAAGGGACAACATAGCTTCATCAGAGATCACAGACACACTCTGTGTCCTAACCCTAACCCTACCCTAGCCCTAACCCTACCCTAGCCCTAACCCTAACACACTCTGTGTCCTAACCCTATCCTAACCCTATCCTAACCCTATCCTAACCCAACACACCAGTCCTGTTCTCCAGTGAGTCAACCTATTGAGGCAGGACAGCAGTTCACAGTAGAACTTGGGAACTGAGGGTCGGTCAACCATCATTCAAACCTTTATTATCTTGGGTCAGAATACGTACAGTACTTAAAATAGGTCAAGTAGGAAAGTTGCACATGGCTCCTAAACAAATCGGCTTGAGCTCTAAACTCCTGGGAATACATGTATTTAGATAAGAGGGGTAATCCTAATTCCGTTATAATTCTCTCCACTACATTTAAACAAAGGAAACGAAACTCCTTGAAGAGATCCAGCCAGTCCTTGTTTGTCTGGGAGAGAGCAGCCAGTGTTCTACTTCCTGTGTGCTTGATGGGTAGCAGTGTTCTACTTCCTGTGTGCTTGATGGGTAGCAGTGTTCTACTTCCTGTGTGCTTGATGGGTAGCAGTGTTCTACTTCCTGTGTGCTTGATGGGTAGCAGTGTTCTACTTCCTGTGTGCTTGATGGGTAGCAGTGTTCTACTTCCTGTGTGCTTGATGGGTAGCAGTGTTCTACTTCCTGTGTGCTTGATGGGTAGCAGTGTTCTACTTCCTGTGTGCTTGATGGGTAGCAGTGTTCTACTTCCTGTGTGCTTGATGGGTAGCAGTGTTCTACTTCCTGTGTGCTTGATGGGTAGCAGTGTTCTACTTCCTCTGCTTAGCGATGTTGTGTTCCCTGGAGGTCTGAAACCATTCCTGCTGTCTGTTCTGCTCCCTGGAGGAGCTGTCGGGATCCTCTTGTTTGCTTTGCAGTGCGCTGACCTACATGCTAACAAACCAGTTTAACCCATATTCCACTGTAACATATAAGGCACTCAAACTGCTATCGTCATGTAGCCAACATGTATACGTTCATAACTGTGTAGTAGCTGCATCACCTGCTTTCAAAGCACAGTAAGCTATTTTAAAACTGGGTGACGAGATATTCACCAAGTGTCTTAAGGTATGGTGATGACTGACTGGATGACTGGTCAGGGGGGTATATATGGTGTATATATACATTTCAACCACACATCGTTCAACTCAAAATTTTATCATTTTGTAATTGTCATCCAGAAGTTTGAGTCTCGCCAAAGAAAAGCCGGTTAATTCCCCCGCTCAGCACGTCCGGTAGGACTGAACCAGGCCAGAGCAGAGCAGCCAGACCCAGAGCAGCCAGACCCAGAGCAGCTAGGCCAAGAGCAGCTAGACCCAGAGCAGCTAGACCCAGAGCAGCCAGGCCAAGAGCAGCTAGACCCAGAGCAGCCAGACCCAGAGCAGCTAGACCAAGAGCAGCTAGACCCAGAGTAGCTAGAACCAGAGCAGCTAGGCCCAGAGCAGCCAGACCCAGAGCAGCCAGGCCAAGAGCAGCTAGACCCAGAGCAGCTAGGCCAAGAGCAGCTAGACCCAGAGCAGCCAGACCCAGAGCAGCTAGGCCAAGAGCAGCTAGACCCAGAGCAGCCAGACCCAGAGCAGCTAGACCAAGAGCAGCTAGACCCAGAGTAGCTAGAACCAGAGCAGCTAGACCCAGAGCAGCTAGACCCAGAGCAGCTCGACCCAGAGCAGGCAGGCCCAGAGCAGCTAGACCCAGAGCAGCTAGACCCAGAGCAGCTAGATTTAGAGCAGCTAGATCCAGAGCAGCTAGACCCAGAACAGGCAGGCCCAGAGCAGCCAGACCCAGAGCAGCTATACCCAGAGCAGTTAGGCCCAGAGCAGCTAGACTTAGAGCAGCTAGACCCAGAGTAGCTAGAACCAGAGCAGCTAGACCCAGAGTAGCTAGACCCAGAGCAGCTAGACCCAGAGTAGCTAGACCCAGAGCAGCTAGGCCCAGAGCAGCCAGACCCAGAGCAGCTAGACCCAGAGTAGCTAGGCCCAGAGCAGCTAGGCCCAGAGCAGCCAGACCCAGAGCAGCTAGACCCAGAGTAGCTAGACCCAGAGCAGCTAGACTTAGAGCAGCTAGACTTAGAGCAGCTAGGCCCAGAGCAGCTAGACCCAGAGCAGCTAGACTTAGAGCAGCTAGGCCCAGAGCAGCTAGACCCAGAGCAGCTAGGCCCAGAGCAGCTAGACTTAAAGCAGCTAGGCCCAGAGCAGCTAGACCCAGAACAGCTAGACCCAGAGCAGCTAGACCCAGAGCAGCTAGACACAGGGCAGCTAGGCCCAGAGCAGGCAGGCCCGGAGCAGCTAGGTCCAGAGCAGCTAGACCCAGAGCAGCTAGACCCAGAGCAGCTAGGCCCAGGCTCTGCAGTACACCATCATGCAACATAGTGACCAGGAGAGCTCCGGTTCTCTGATACCTACAACAACATCTTCAGGACCACACAACCCCAAAAAACAAGGAGAGAAAGAGAGGTGCCTGTTAACTGTTGGTGGTGTCATAGTCATTCAGAAGCAGTGTTAGTTTAAAGAGGACGTTCATGTATGTTCGGCTCGCAATCTGAGATTCTCAGTCCACCTGTGGCTCCAGTCAGCAGCCTTTCATGCAAGCAGGCATCAGGCAACAGTGATGTGGAGGTTAGGGCAGAGAGAGAGGAAAAGATGGCCGGAGAGAAAGAGATAGCAACGGAGAAAGGGAGGGAGGGAAAGAGAGGGGTGAGGTCTTAAAAAGAGATAACTACATTGTTAAAGAGAGCGAGAGGCCGAGAGAGGCAGAGACATACACAAGAGAGAGCCAGAGAAGGAAAGAGAGAAAGGCACAAACTGAGTTGCTGAGGCTGCACTCACCCGCTTGAACAGTCTATGGTCCATCAATGGGCTTGGAGTAAACAGCAAAACAATACCAGACAGCTATTAGCACAAAGTAGGTACTGTGAAGGAGGGGGGGTGAGGAGAGGTGGGGCCAAACACAGTGAGGGGAAGGGAATGGTTGCTGAGGTATTGAACCAGGTGTCGTCCGTCCAACAAAGAGTGAAACAGACAGTCTACATGAATGCAGCGCACCTGACAAAGTGAATTTCAAGCTTTGACTTTGACCTTCCGCTGTGGTAAACTGGCACTAACCTGAACATGTCTGTAGTTAGTATGTTGCGGTCATGTGGCACGTTTGTATCAATGTCATGACCTGAGCCGTGGGAGGCGGAGCTTACCTGTGGCGGCAGCGGCGGAGGAAGCTCATGATCTTCCTAGCTGCTTGGTCCTGCCTCTTAGTGAGCAGACTGCTTCTACAACAGACGCATGATGGGAGAGAAGCCATTAGTGGGCATTGTGAGGGCATTGTGAGGGCATTGTGAGGGCATGGTGAGGGCATGGTGAGGGCATGGTGAGGGCATTGTGAGGGCATGGTGAGGGCATTGTGAGGGCATTGTGAGGGCATGGTGAGGGCATGGTGAGGGCATTGTGAGGGCATGGTGAGGGCATGGTGAGGGCATGGTGAGGGCATTGTGAGGGTATTGTGAGGGCATTGTGAGGGCATTGTGAGGGCATTGTGAGGGCATTGTGAGGGCATGGTGAGGGCATGGTGAGGGCATTGTGAGGGCATGGTGAGGGCATGGTGAGGGCATGGTGAGGGCATTGTGAGGGCATGGTGAGGGCATAGTGAGGGCATGGTGAGGGCATTGTGAGGGCATGGTGAGGGCATGGTGAGGGCATTGTGAGGGCATAGTGAGGGCATGGTGAGGGCATGGTGAGGGCATTGTGAGGGCATAGTGAGGGCATGGTGAGGGCATTGTGAGGGCATGGTGAGGGCATTGTGAGGGCATGGTGAGGGCATGGTGAGGGCATAGTGAGGGCATGGTGAGGGCATTGTGAGGGCATGGTGAGGGCATGGTGAGGGCATTGTGAGGGCATTGTGAGGGCATGGTGAGGGCATGGTGAGGGCATTGTGAGGGCATGGTGAGGGCATGGTGAGGGCATGGTGAGGGCATTGTGAGGGCATGGTGAGGGCATAGTGAGGGCATGGTGAGGGCATTGTGAGGGCATGGTGAGGGCATGGTGAGGGCATTGTGAGGGCATAGTGAGGGCATGGTGAGGGCATGGTGAGGGCATTGTGAGGGCATAGTGAGGGCATGGTGAGGGCATTGTGAGGGCATGGTGAGGGCATTGTGAGGGCATGGTTAGGGCATGGTGAGGGCATAGTGAGGGCATGGTGAGGGCATTGTGAGGGCATGGTGAGGGCATGGTGAGGGCATTGTGAGGGCATTGTGAGGGCATGGTGAGGGCATTGTGAGGGCATGGTGAGGGCATGGTGAGGGCATGGTGAGGGCATGGTGAGGGCATTGTGAGGGCATTGTGAGGGCATTGTGAGGGCAAATCAAACACTTCTTGGCAGTGTGTATCTGTTTGTCAGTATACATCCGTATAAAGTGTGTGTTTGCCAGTTTGTGTGTGTGTACCTCAGTTTATGCTGCACCAGTGGGGGGGCAGTTCCTCTGCGGTGGGGATTCAGCTGGGTTAACTCCTTGTAGCTGCGATAGTATTGCTGGATGAGCACAGCTGCCCTCCTGCTCTGCTGGAACTTCTTCTGCTCATGGTAGCTGCGGAACTTCCTCTGGATAAGGATGGCGGCCTGCGTCATCTTCTTATAAAGTGCATACTGCCAGTGGACCACACAGAACACATGCTCAGAGGGGCAGGAAATATCCAAGGATGGGCTCAATCCAACAGTCTACAGACTGGTAGTGGACTTAATGCAGGGGATCTATAGGGTCTCTGCAGCTGAGGTTAATTTGTAAATAATTTACCTTCAAGGCTATCCATGTTAGCTTGTAAACACAAAACAATGAGATATTGTGAATAGAGAACAGGTGTAAATATATTGCTGCCTGGGTCTAAAACGTCTCTCTGAGGACAAATGCCTTTGAGAATCAATCAAACATCATCTGTCTTCTACTGTGCTGTAGGCCCACTCAGTCCTAGCCTGTGGTCAGTAGTGTGGTCAGTAGCTAGGTCAGTCCTAGCCTGTGGTCAGTAGTGTGGTCAGTAGTGTGGTCAGTAGTGTGGTTAGTCCTAGCCTGTGGTCAGTCCTAGCCTGTGGTCAGTAGTGTGGTCAGTAGTGTGGTCAGTCCTAGCCTGTGGTCAGTAGTGTGGTCAGTAGTGTGGTCAGTCCTAGCCTTTGGTCAGTAGTGTGGTCAGTCCTAGCCTTTGGTCAGTAGTGTGGTCAGTCCTAGCCTGTGGTCAGTGGTCAGTCCTAGCCTGTGGTCAGTGGTCAGTCCTAGCCTGTGGTCAGTGGTCAGTAATGTGGTCAGTCCTAGCCTGTGGTCAGTGGTCAGTCCTAGCCTGTGGTCAGTAGTGTGGTCAGTAGTGTGGTCAGTCCTAGCCTGTGGTCAGTGGTCAGTCCTAGCCTGTGGTCAGTGGTCAGTCCTAGCCTGTGGTCAGTAGTGTGGTCAGTAGTGTGGTCAGTCCTAGCCTGTGGTCAGTGGTCAGTCCTAGCCTGTGGTCAGTGGTCAGTCCTAGCCTGTGGTCAGTAGTGTGGTCAGTAGTGTGTTCAGTCCTAGCCTGTGGTCAGTCCTAGCCTGTGGTCAGTACCACCTACCTGTTTATACTTCTTGTAACAACTCTGAATCACAGCAGCTGCTACTTCCTGTTGCTCTCTGAGCGGGCGTCCCTGTGAAGAAAGAGAGAGCAGGAGAGGTCAGAGGTCAGATGAGGATGTGGTCTACTGCATCAAAGGCCCCCTGATGTGTGGCTGGCCCTGGACTCTCACATCCTCGCCCTGGGGGGGTTGAAGAGCTGGAGAAGGAAAGGTGGACAGTTTGGACACTCCATTCTGGACTGGGAAAGAGAGAGAGAGAGCATGAGAGAGAAGGGGGTGGCAGAGAGAGAGAGTGAGAGAGAGATGGACAGACTGTGAGCGGTTGGTCCCCAGTATCAGCTGGCAAAGGGGCAGAACAGGTGATTGTGAACGGGGTTATTAAAGCTGTAAAGCTGGTGATGGGAGGGAGGTAGCAAGGGGGGGGGGGCAGTGTGCCGAGCTGCTTGATGCCAGACTCCAGAACTGCATGATGCCAGGCTCCAGAGCTGCATGGTGCCAGGCTCCAGAGCTGCATGGTGCCAGGCTCCAGAGCTGCATGGTGCCAGGCTCCAGAGCTGCATGGTGCCAGGCTCCAGAGCTGCATGGTGCCAGACTCCAGAACTGCATGATGCCAGGCTCCAGAGCTGCATGATGCCAGGCTCCAGAGCTGCATGGTGCCAGGCTCCAGAGCTGCATGGTGCCAGGCTCCAGAGCTGCATGATGCCAGGCTCCAGAGCTGCATGGTGCCAGGCTCCAGAGCTGCATGGTGCCAGGCTCCAGAGCTGCATGGTGCCAGGCTCCAGAGCTGCATGGTGCCAGACTCCAGAACTGCATGATGCCAGGCTCCAGAGCTGCATGGTGCCAGACTCCAGAACTGCATGATGCCAGGCTCCAGAGCTGCATGGTGCCAGGCTCCAGAGCTGCATGGTGCCAGGCTCCAGAGCTGCATGGTGCCAGGCTCCAGAGCTGCATGGTGCCAGGCTCCAGAGCTGCATGGTGCCAGGCTCATGATGCCAGGCTCTAGAGCTGCATAATGCCAGGCTCCAGACACTTTACTAAAGAGACGCAGAGCAGAGTGGGAGTGAGGCTGAGGGGCAGTGCAGTGTTTCCCCAAAGCAAGGCCATGCTCTGCTCAAGCTTCCCCATGCTGAAACCACAAGGTCTGAAAACCTGGAGTGTTTGTGAGTGTCTGTCTGTCTGTCTGTTATACAGTAAGGAGGGAGAAAGACAGATTTAAGATGGTCGAACAGTCAAGAGAACATCACCCTAGAGTACAGATTTCAGATTTGCGCTGTTGAGATCATTCAGCACCACACACACCAGCACCCAACCAACCTCTGTCTGCATGTGACCCCTTCTGAATCAGTTCTCTGGTCCTAACACACTGGCCCCACCCCCCTGTGGTTAGGAGGTGTGGTACCTGAACCCTGGGCCTGTACCTTGTACTTGCGGAAGGCAGTTTGGACGAGCCGGGCGGCCTCGTACAGCTCCCTCTGTTCTGGGTCAGACAGTGTCAGCTGGGCTAGGTCTCGCTCCACCTTGCTGTTGGAGGCGCTGATGAAGTCACCCCAGTCAGCTGGGGATGGCAGGGCGGGCCTCTCCTGAAGCCCCTCCCTCAGGGGAGAACCTCCGGGGCTGAGGCTGGGGTTCGAGGATGGGGTCAGGGGGTCACTGTACAGAGATCTGGGGGAGCGATGGGGGTGCGGAGCAGAAAGACAGGTGAAACACGTCCATGTTTCCATAGGTCAGTAAATTGATGCAGTAGGGGGTCAGTTTAGCAGCCTGCTGAGGAGAAGGCAGCCCCCCTCCAGAGCCCCCCTCCAGAGCCCCCCTCCAGAGCCCCCCTCCAGAGCCCCCCTCCAGAGCCCCCTGCTGCAGAGGCAGGAGCCCCTCTGGTTCAGCCTTACCGCAGGTGGATGATGCTGGGCAGGTGCTCCACATCACCCAGGTAACCAGCCAGCCAGGTCATGGTGTTGCTGACCACACTGCTGTCCAGAGGAACTGAGTCCACAGCCCCAAAGTTCTCCCTCTTGATCCTATCTGGTGTTGCTTCGATGATGTGTTGGGCGAGAGTCATCATGTTGGCCTGCACAGACACACACTCAGATTACACACTCCAGAGCCTGCACAGACACACACTCAGATTACACACTCCAGAGCCTGCACAAACACACACTCAGAATACACACTCCAGAGCCTGCACAGACACACACTCAGATTACACACTCCAGAGCCTGCACAAACACACACTCAGATTACACACTCCAGAGCCTGCACAGACACACACTCAGATTACACACTCCAGAGCCTGCACAGACACACACTCAGATTACACACTCCAGAGCCTGCACAAACACACACTCAGATTACACACTCCAGAGCCTGCACAGACACACACTCAGATTACACACTCCAGAGCCTGCACAAACACACACTCAGATTACACACTCCAGAGCCTGCACAGACACACACTCAGATTACACACTCCAGAGCCTGCACAGACACACACTCAGATTACACACTCCAGAGCCTGCACAAACACACACTCAGATTACACACATCCTCTGGACTCAAAGTGTTGCCCAGTGTTTTTTGTCAGTTCATTATAGCTTCAGAACACATTACTGGGAAACAATCACAACATTAAAGGCAGCAAAGGGGCTCCAGGTTAATGATGAGGGCTCAGTCCTCTCCTGCCTCCTGACTCTGCTGCCTCACCTGCCTCCTGACTCTCCTCCCCTGCCTCCTGACTCTACTGCCTCCTGCCTCTCCTCTTCTGCCTCCTGACTCTACTGCCTCCTGCCTCTCCTCTCCTGCCTCCTGAATCTACTGCCTCCTGTCTCTCCTCCCATGCCTCCTGACTCTACTGCCTCCTGCCTCTCCTCTTCTGCCTCCTGACTCTACTGCCTCCTGCCTCTCCTCTCCTGCCTCCTGACTCTACTGTCTCCTGTCTCTCCTCTCCTGCCTCCTGACTCTACTGCCTCCTGCCTCTCCTCTCCTGCCTCCTGACTCTACTGTCTCCTGTCTCTCCTCTCCTGCCTCCTGACTCTACTGCCTCCTGCCTCTCCTCTCCTGCCTCCTGACTCTCCTGACTCCTTACTCTCCTGCTTCTCCTGCCTCTCCTGCCTCTCCTGCCTCTCCTGCCTGCTGCCTCTCCTGCCTCTCCTGCCTCTCCTGCCTGCTGCCTCTCCTGCCTCTCCTGCCTGCTGCCTCTCCTGCCTGCTGCCTCTCGCCCCAACCCTGCTCTGTGACTGAGATGGACGAGCAGCAGCCTCTCTTGGCCTTCTGGATCAATGGCTGGAGTTTATTATGTGAAGATGGAGGTCGACAAGCCAGCCAGTCCCAGCCTGAGTGTGTGTTGGGACTTTAGCACTATGCTGATTTCACACATCAGGGACTCTGAGGTCTTATGAGTCTAGAAGGCTGCCAGCACTCCATCTCCATCTGTCCTGGTTCTCCTCATGTTTGTGTCCCCAGTGACAGTCAGTCAATAGACTTGCTGTGGCTGCTTACCCACATATACTCCTTATGACTGACACTGGCTGTTTGTTTGTTTTTCTATTTGATCAAGTGTCTCTTGGGGGAAGTAGCCATGTACTTAAGAATGAAGCACATGTGTCTTATCACATGATCACAGCCAGCTGGATGATGATGTCTTATCACAATATCACAGCCAGCTGGGTGATGATGTCTTATCACATGATCACAGCCAGCTGGATGATGTCTCATCACATGATCACAGCCAGCTGGATGATGTCTCATCACATGATCACAGCCAGCTGGATGATGTCTCATCACATGATCACAGCCAGCTGGATGATGTCTTATCACATGATCACAGCCAGCTGGGTGATGTCTTATCACATGATCACAGCCAGCTGGGTGATGTCTTATGACAGCCAGTGCTGAGGGATGGTTCTGACCTGCAGGTCGTCCATCTGAGTGAGGCAGTCCTGGTTGACCATGTCTTCCCTGTATGTAAGCAGCTCTGTGTCCACCATCTCCCTCTCAGCCATCACCAGCATCCCCAGCTGTTCTCGCTGTCGCAGGCGGCTGGCCAGCCTCTCCTTCCCCAGGCTGCTGCCCCCGGCCCCTCCACTCTTCCTGCCTGAGCCCCCGCTGGGGAAGCTCTCCCTGGAGCTCCACTTGGCTCCTCCAGCACTGGCCCCTCCGGACAGGCTCTTGTCTGTGCTGTTGGGGCTGGAGGACAGCCTGTGGAGCTGCTGTTGTTCCAGACTCAGAGGGACGGACATCGCCTTGTCTGGCCTGGTCTGAAACAGCTCAGGGTTGGGCTTGTGTTTCTTGGCCTGTGGGAGGTCTCTCTGGCACTCGGTGCTGTAGTAGTTGGATGGCTCTGACCTCGGCCTCCTCAGGTCTGCACAGGACACATCGTGTTACAAGATGATTTGGAATGATTGATACATTATCTAGATAAATATTTGGGGGGTCACTAACTATCACACGGTCTAAGATCCTGTTCCTTCTTCAGGGAAGGTACTGACCTGGGTTGAGGTTGGTGTTGCTGGAGGTGGAGGCAGCACCTGCCTTCTTCCCACTGGGGGCCACCACACCATCACTGGCCCAGGTGACCATCCAGCTGTCTGAGGTGGGGACGTCAGGGGCCGGGGAGAAGGACATGCGGGAGGTAGGGGGCAGCGGGGTGGGAGGCAGTGGGGCGGGGGCCTGCTGCTCTTCTCTGTGAAGCTGCTCCAGACACTCGGCCAGCTTGGTGTGTCCGCGAGAGCGAGCGATGGACAGGGGCAGGCGGCCCAGCGAGTCTGGGATGGCCAGGGCCCTCCGGTCCCACTTGTACAGGACCACTGCTGCCTCTAGGTGACCCAGGGCACACGCCCACATCTGCACACACAAAGATCAAGGGTTCAGGGGATGAGAGGAGGCTAATATTTCTGGAACTCCTTCCACCATCATTTAACTGAAGACATGAGAAGTATTAAAGGCTCTTGTGCTTCATGTGTTCCTCCATGTCTTACCAGAGGGGTGCAGGAGAAGTGATCTACATTTAGAGGATCCACCTCCAGCTCCAGATCAATACTGTCAGCATGCTTGGTGCTGGTGGAACAAGAAACAGGAGATGAACACGTTCTGTGTTTCATCTTGTCATCTCAACTCTCCCCTGATCATGATGTTTAGAGAGGACAGCAAGCCTTCAAGGTCCTCACCGCCATTTGATGAGGGTCTGTATGAGGGTGGCGTAACCCTGCCCTGCAGCCAGGTGCAGGAGCGTCATCCCCCTGAAGGTCTTGGAGTGGATGAGGTGTTTGGACTTGGCCCAGCATGGCCGGTTCATCATCTTCTCACACACCACCACCACACGGCTCTCGAAAGAGCTGTCAGCTTGGCCTGATACACACTGACACACACACGTGCACACACACACACAGACCAAGACACACCGAGACACACAGACAGATGCAAACAGGGCACGTCAATATCAGATTATCAGTCACAAAATGTCCAGTGTATTTCCATACTGCAGAGTACACCATTAGATTCCTGCAGACTAAGCAGAAACACGACCACAGCACTTGAGCACTTTTTGCACCTGTTCATTTTTTGTCAAGTTTGCATTAAAAAGGACATTATTTTCTATCTCGGCTTACTTCCTGTTTTTTCTACAAGTTGTGTGCAAAAACCTCCAGTGATTTGTCCATATTTCAGAGGACATCAGTCTTTTTCCGCAGCATCCTAACAGCCTCTTCATCATGTTCCACATTGTTCAGTGGGGGAAGTCTACCTGTGACTGGGTGTTGCTGCCTCCTCCGTCACCTCCTCCTCCTGCTCCTCCTCCTGGACCTCCACTCCCTCCACTGCTCTGCTGGTGGTGACTGCTCATCGCAGCCATCTCAGCCATCCTTCGCTCCATCTGCTCCAGACGCTCCAGGATGGACATTCTGAACTGGTTATCTACAAGTCAGGAAGACAAAGCCCAGCTCCTGTTAGCATCCTGAGAAGCTAGGAACCTCTCATGCAAAGAGTCTTTAGAACCCACCAACCATCAACTGACTCAGAACACACCATCCAACCATACACTGACTCAGAACACACCATCCAACCATACACTGACTCAGAACACACCATCCAACCATCAACAGACTCAGAACACACCATCCAACCATAGACTGACTCAGAACCCACCATCCAACCATTCACTGACTCAGACCACACCATCCAACCATACACTGACTCAGAACACACCATCCAACCATTCACTGACTCAGAACACACCATCCAACCATACACTGACTCAGAACACACCATCCAACCATTCACTGTCTCACAACACACCATCCAACCATACACTGACTCAGAACACACCATCCAACCATACACTGACTCAGAACACACCATCCAACCATACACTGACTCATAATGCAGTCTAAAAGCTTGACACATGAGATGTGAGCAAACCCACAACACACAGAAACCAATCCTGCTCTTATGTCTGAGATAATTTACCTCTCTGTGTGAGAAGATATTAACTCTGGGCTTAATCATTATTAATCTCCCAAACGTCAGCCACAACAATAACATCAATCACCAGCTTCCTTACAACAATTGCCTTTACTAAAATAACCTTTAAGACCAATCAATCATGGGCTAATGGCTGCAAGCACACAGCCATACAGGCCTGCCTCAGCCCCCAGGTGCTCCATCATCACAGCTCAGCCACACCTCTATGATATGGAGCTACTGATTGGCAAGCCGCTGGTGGCTTGTGCAGTGTTCACTCCTCCTGCTCTGAATCATCAGTCTCTCTCTGGGAGGTTTCTACCAAAAGCTCTCCCCTGCTGATGAAGTACAGGCCATTAGGACCAAGGTCTCCACCTCCACCCCTCTCTGGCCACAAGACATGCTAGGGGCAGACATGGCTTCAGCAGGAGACTAGGGGGGCGGCCTTGCCTCAATCAATCAGCCACTGCGGCTCTCCTAGTCCTTGAAAAGCAGCTTTTTCATGCGTCAAGATGGATGGACAATATCAGGCAGCACTGTGGGTACATGGAGGGAAATGCTCCCACACTGTCCTCAATGTCAGCTTGTTCTGTGCCTGGTCAAGGACAGCTAAACTAGCTGCATCATGACTGCCCACAAATGGAAAGTAATTTGAAGGAAAGTCTTAATTTGAAATTCACAAACATGTTGGATTGAGGTCAAGATTTGTAGAAAAAGAAAACAAGTTTAAGAAACAGAAAGCGTAAAGCTGCAGTAATGGTCTTTCTGCTGGGACAGCACTAAGTCAGGTTAAATGCCTGGAGGTCTGACCAATTCCAGCTGGAAAGTTCTCTCATGCTTAAAGAGCTGCAGTTTGATTTACTGCAGTTTAAGAACATGGGGCTCGAGCACAAACACCAGATCTAGACCATGACCACAGAAGATCACACACACACATACACACACATACACACACACACACACAAAGTGGAATGGGCACAGACAGTCCACTGCAGCAGGGAGTGTAGAGGACTGCATTAACATTCCTCATTTAGCAACTGTGAGGCCGTTTCTGTGGCAACCTGCTGCCGGGTGGTAACTAGGCGACAGGAGCATGCTTGGGTGGTGCACTTTGGTCCCACATCATTGGCTGCTTGATGAAACAAAATAAGAATGTGTTACATTCTCTATGTTCTGTAGATGAGTGAGGACTCATCCCTGCTCTAAGAGCTGATGATGTAGATAAAGACTCTCTAGGTGGGCTTTCCTCTCTGTGAACCTCATGTCCTGTCGCATGGTGCAGTGTCTGCCCAGTCCTGTCGTATGGTGCAGTGTCTGCCCAGTCCTGTTGCATGGTGCAGTGTCTGCCCAGTCCTGTTGCATGGTGCAGTGTCTGCCCAGTCCTGTTGCATGGTGCAGTGTCTGCCCAGTCCTGTTGCATGGTGCAGTGTCTGCCCAGTCCTGACGCATGGTGCAGTGTCTGCCCAGTCCTGTCGCATGGTGCAGTGTCTGCCCAGTCCTGTCGCATGATGCAGTGTCTGCCCAGTCCTGTTGCATGGTGCAGTGTCTGCCCAGTCCTGTTGCATGGTGCAGTGTCTGTCCAGTCCTGTTGCATGGTGCAGTGTCTGTCCAGTCCTGTTGCATGGTGCAGTGTCTGCCCAGTCCTGTTGCATGGTGCAGTGTCTGTCCAGTCCTGTTGCATGGTGCAGTGTCTGTCCAGTCCTGTTGCATGGTGCAGTGTCTGTCCAGTCCTGTTGCATGGTGCAGTGTCTGTCTCTCTCTGCTCTCCAGCTCATGTCACAGTTGGGTTCACTTTTAGCCAATGTAAAAGAGGTCAGGTCATTGAAACTGAAACCACACTGTCAATGGCCTGAAAATCTATGCCATCACTGTCCACAAAAATAATACACTTGGAAGGCAGCATTTATCATACATTCCCAACCTCCTTGTGAGTACAGTACACCATCTTCACTGTGTCCCCGGACACCAGCCCTATCTGTCCACTCTGTCCCCTGACACCAGCCCTATCTGTCCACTGTGTCCCCGGACACCAGCCCTATCTGTCCACTGTGTCCCCTGACACCAGCCCTATCTGTCCACTGTGTCCCCTGACACCAGCCCTATCTGTCCACTGTGTCCCCTGACACCGGCCCTTATCTGTCCACTGTGTCCCCTGACACCAGCCCTATCTGTCCACTGTGTCCCCTGACACCAGCCCTATCTGTCCACTGTGTCCCCTGACACCAGCCCTATCTGTCCACTGTGTCCCCTGACACCAGCTCTATCTGTCCACTGTGTCCCCTGACACCAGCCCTATCTGTCCACTCTGTCCCCTGACACCAGCCCTATCTGTCCACTGTGTCCCCTGACACCAGCTCTATCTGTCCACTGTGTCCCCTCACACCAGCCCTATCTGTCCACTGTGTCCCCTGACACCAGCTCTATCTGTCCACTCTGTCCCCTGACACCAGCTCTATCTGTCCACTCTGTCCCCTGACACCAGCTCTATCTGTCCACTGTGTCCCCTGACACCAGCTCTATCTGTCCACTCTGTCCCCTGACACCAGCTCTATCTGTCCACTGTGTCCCCTGACACCAGCTCTATCTGTCCACTCTGTCCCCTGACACCAGCTCTATCTGTCCACTGTGTCCCCTGACACCAGCTCTATCTGTCCACTGTGTCCCCTGACACCAGCTCTATCTGTCCACTGTGTCCCCTGACACCAGCCTCAGTCGGCTCCCTCTGCAGATCATCCCTCCTTTACTGTGGTCTCCATCTTCACCTCTACTTGCGGTAAGTCAGGGAGGGAAAGGTGATGGGGAGGGTTACCAGGGTGCGTCATCCTGAGCTGGGGGGCAGAGGGAGGGAGGGAGGGGGGGAGGGGAGGTGTGGGGGAGGTACTATAGGTCATAGTCCTGCAGTCTGTCTAGGTACTGGGTTAGGCTCACTCACTCCCAGTTTCTGAGTGCTGGAGAAGGAGAGGGAAAGAGACACAGAAAGAGACAGAAAGAGAGACAGGAGGAGCAAGAGAGACATGTAAAGACAGAGAGAGAGAGAGACACACACAGAAAGACAGAAAGAGACAGAGAGAGAGAGACAGAGAGAGAGACAGAGACACAGAGAGAAAGACAGAAAGAGACAGAGAGAGAGAGACAGAGAGAGAGACAGAGACACACACAGAAAGACAGAAAGAGACAGAGAGAGAGAGAGAGACAGAGAGAGAGACAGAGACACACACAGAAAGACAGAAAGAGACAGAGAGAGAGAGACAGAGACAGAGACACACACAGAAAGACAGAAAGAGACAGAGAGAGAGAGACTGAGAGAGAGACAGAGACACAGAGAGAAAGAGAGGTAGAAAGACAGAGAGACAGATAGAGAGACAGATAGAGAGACACAGAGAGATAGAGAGAGACAGAGACACAGAGAGAAACACAGATAGAGAGACAGAGAGAGAAAGAGTGACAGAGAGAAAGACAGAGAGAGACAGAGAGACAGAGAGAGGCAGAGAGAGAGACAGAGAGACAGAGAGAGAGAGAGAGAGACAGAGAGAGACAGAGAGAGACAGAGACTAAGAGAGACTCAGAGAGAGACAGCGAGGACAGCAGTACTTAATGGCTGACATGTCTTTGTTCAGACCCAGTGCTGCAGTGTGCTGCAGTGCAGATGATGTCATTTCCACCTGCTGCCTCGCTTCTCTGAATGCGACGCACGTACACTGCAGGGGGAGGGGGGGAAGGGGGGCCGGCCTAAATGAAGGGAGGGGACAAAGAGAGAGTGCAGCCAAACAGAACCACAACAACACAGTGACATCACCAAGCTCCTCCCACTCCTTCCTGAGTGTGTGTAGCAGCAGATATGGCCCCAGTCAGGGAGGCAGAGACACACACACACACACACACACACACGAACACAGGCTTCTTTGAAAGGCAGCAAAAGACAAGATCATACATGTAGCTAAACAACTCATGAATAACCACCTTGTTGCTACTTGAGACATAAAGATGAGAATCAATTACATATTGTTTCATGTCTAGTCTATTTATAACTTAAATAAATAAATACAGATCATAAACTTTTCTAAAATGTACAAATGTAAAAATGCTAAATACGTGTCTGCACTATTTGAAGTCATTTTGACAGGAAGATAAAAACACAGGAAGCCTGATTTTCATAACCAGCTGTGACCTACATATTCCATGTATTCAATCACATGACACTATCACGCCCATGGAAACGTCATTCAAACTCCATACTTGCTCATGTTCCAGCCTTCCACCACAAAGTGCTTAGGAGGTGTGTGTAACATCTTTCTGAGTTACTGAGAGACGAGCATGTAAGTATTCCCTGCATCTCCACACACTGTAGAGTGAGAAGCAGGAAGCTCCATCATCAAGCTCTCAGTAGTGACATTACTGAGCCAGCTTCAGTCACTGACACCACATCAGGAGGGAGGTTGAGTCCGTCAGCCTTGATCCAGCTGTGGCTCAGCAGGGCCTGAATGAGTCACAGTCCATGGTGATGGGTCTGAAGTCAAGAGCTAAGGCAGCCCCGTCGGGCCCCTTAAGATCTGTCACGTCTAGATCATGTCTAGGTGTCATGCAGAAACTCTTCACAAAGCAGCCTGTCTCTCTCGTGTGACCAGAAACATCACATCACTGCAGTGTTAGAGACAGAGACAGAGTTAGAGACAGAGACAGAGTTAGAGACAGAGACAGTGTCAGAGACAGCATTAGAGACAGAGACAGAGTTAGAGACAGAGCCAGAGACAGTGTCAGTGTCAGAGACAGAGTTAGAGACAGAGAGAGCATTAGAGACAGAGACAGTGTCAGAGACGGCATTAGAGACAGGGTTAGAGACAGAGACAGTGTTAGAGACAGCGTGCGAGACAGCATTAGAGACAGAGACAGTGTTAGAGACAGGGTAAGAGACAGGGTTAGAGACAGGGTTAGAAACAGGGTTAGAGACAGAGAAGGTGTTAGAGACAGGGACAGGGTTAGAAACAGGGTTAGAGACAGGGTTAGAGACAGAGAGTGCTAGAGACAGGGTTAGAGACAGAGACAGGGTTAGAGACATAGTTAGAGACAGAGACAGTGTTAGAGACAGCGTTCGAGACAGCATTAGAGACAGAGACAGTGTTAGAGACAGGGTAAGAGACAGGGTTAGAGACAGGGTTAGAGACAGGGTTAGAGACAGAGAGTGCTAGAGACAGGGTTAGAGACAGAGACAGTGTTAGAGACAGGGTTAGAGACATAGTTAGAGACAGGGTTAGAGACAGGGTTAGAGACAGAGACAGTGTAAGAGACAGAGACAGGGTTAGAGACAGGGTTAGAGACAGGGTTAGAGACAGGGTTTGAGACAGGGTTAGAGACAGGGTTAGAGACAGGGTTAGAGACAGAGACAGTGTAAGAGACAGAGACAGGGTTAGAGACAGGGTTAGAGACAGGGTTAGAGACAGGGTTTGAGACAGGGTTAGAGACGGGTCAGGGAGCAGTGAAGGATAGCACTCTGTCCTCACTCAAAGGAGAGACAACCAGGGAAAGAGCTATTTCTCCACAGACCAGCACTTCTCTGCTCTAGCCATGGGGATGGTTACATGCTCACACACACACACACACACACCAATTTCATATTCAACCTTTCTAAAGACATTAAGCAACTGCAATGAAGTTAACCAGGTATTACAAGTAGCTTATCAAGCACTTACTTGCAGTTAATTAGCTTTCTATTTATGATGTAGGAGTATTGAGTACAGGCATACGAAAAAGCCACCAGAGACCAGTTAATCATTCATATGGAATATTTGCCACCCTTATCTATGACTCTATGACTGGACTGACGTTCTCAAGACTCTGTTCTTCCTTGATGGACGATATAAAGCCATGCAGTGCCCAGTCTATAGTGTTGGACAGTGTCTATGCATGGTGGTCCCAGCCTATAGTGTTGGACAGTGTCTATGCATGGTGGTCCCAGCCTATAGTGTTGGACAGTGTCTATGCATGGTGGTCCCAGCCTATAGTGTTGGACAGTGTCTATGCATGGTAGTCCCAGCCTATAGTGTTGGACAGTGTCTATGCATGGTGGTCCCAGCCTATAGTGTTGGACAGTGTCTATACATGGTGGTCCCAGCCTATAGTGTTGGACAGTGTCTATGCATGGTGGTCCCATCCAGTCAGCCCCTTCTGGACCCAGACCACTCATGACAAAGTATGAAGAGGGTGCTTGGGTAACAATCCATGCCATGTAAAATAACACAGGGCTACATTTTATACCCTGACACTTTCTATGTTCTCTCGATAGAAAAGTTTAGCCCTTTAAAACTTGGACTTAAACCACTCACTGTTCACATTTAATCCTATTGCACATATTTGAGCCCCACAGTATTTCCCAGAGGATAAGTGAACACCTTTAATCTTAAATTGGGAACCTGTAACTGTGCTCCTGCCAATCACCTCATTATCTTCACACAGCTCGCAAACCCCCACAAGTGTGTGTGTCCCTGTGTGTGTGTGTGTCCCTGTGTGTGTGCATCCCTGTGTGTGTGTCCCTGTGTGTGTGTGTGTCCCTGTGTGTGTGTGTGTCCCTGTGTGTGTGTGTGTCCCTGTGTGTGTGTGTGTCCCTGTGTGTGTGTGTGTCCCTGTGTGTGACTGACAGGAGCTGGTATTTGTGGCCATGCAGAGGACCATGTTAAGCCATCTGGCAGCAGGTCTCACAGCTGGGACTCAGCAGCCTGGTATTCAAAGGCCAAGTTTCCGATGGCGTAATGACCAGCTTGGGTTGTCTTTCTACTATGTTCCTTACTGATCCCTGTATCCACATTAGGAGTGGCAGAGGACTGGTATCAATGCAGAATATTATAGCCCTAGAAATGTCCCTGATTCAGTGACATTCACTATGGCACAGAGACTGACATGGTTGAATCTTCCTCTGTCTCCCCACCAGGTCCCAACACAAACTCTTCCCCTGTCTGGCTCCCCAATGGTGGAATCAACTCCCCACCTCCATCAGAGACACTGACTGTCTCCCCCCCTTCAAGAAAAGGCTCAAGACATACTTGTTCTGGGAGTTCAACGATACTTAGGAATAGCTGCTGGATCTAATAGTAGTCTTTCCCCCTGTGTCCTAAGGATTCCTACTGGGGGACCTGTTGGCCTTTTTTGACCAATCCTAACCTGCGTTGAATGTTTAATATGCGCAGTCAGGTGCATTGTCCTATAGGTGCACTATTGCCTGTTGGAGATGCTTGCCTTGTAACTGGTTTGGCTGAATGTGCTTATAGATCTTCCCTTTGGCACTTGTTTGGTTTCTCACAATGTATGTTTCATAATCTATAAACCCACTATGTTTGGGTCACGTTGTTATGATCAGTGACTGATGCTCTTTTGTAAAGCTCTCTCTTGGAAGTCGCTTTGGATAAAAGCGTATGCTAAATCAAATAAAAATGTATTTGTATCAGGTTTTTTTTTACAAGCAATGTCACAAAGGGCTTCACATATGTCCATAGAACTGCGCTTCAACCAACCTAAACCCCTGAGGAATAAATGTCAATGTAAATATGATCAGTATGTACTCTCTGTGTAAGTGGATCAACACAGCTTCATTTCAAACAAACCTTCCAAGCCTCTGTGTTAGTATTGATACTGTGGATGGAAAGCTTACCTGGCCTGAATCTAACAGCAGCCTATCCTGCCCCGGTAACGACCTGGGTGACATGACAGGGTGCTAACACCATGCCTGGTTCTCCTGCTAGGACAGGGTTCTAACACCATGCCTGGTTCTCCTGCTAGGACATGGTTCTAACACCATGCCTGGTTCTCCTGCTAGGACAGGGTTCTAACACCATGCCTGGTTCTCCTGCTAGGACAGGGTTCTAACACCATGCCTGGTTCTCCTGCTAGGACAGGGTTCTAACACCATGCCTGGTTCTCCATGCTAGGACAGGGTTCTAACACCATGCCTGGTTCTCCTGCTAGGACAGGGTTCTAACACCATGCCTGGTTCTCCTGCTAGGACATGGTTCTAACACCATGCCTGGTTCTCCTGCTAGGACAGGGTTCTAACACCATGCCTGGTTCTCCTGCTAGGACAGGGTTCTAACACCATGCCTGGTTCTCCTGCTAGGACAGGGTTCTAACACCATGCCTGGTTCTCCATGCTAGGCCAGGGACATATAGATGATCTCATGAAGCTCATGAACTTCCTACTAAGCTTGAGAACTGCAGTGTGAATGTAGCTTCAGGTGTTTGAGATGAGAGGAAGAGGGAGATGATACAGATCATTCAGACTATGGATGTATGTGATGAATCCCAGACATACAGCAGGAAGGGAGGAGGTCTAAGATCTCCATCAACAGAACAGCAACACTGAATAAACATGTTCATAGGACTGGATACTTAACAGGTATGACACTGTTTCTGTAAAAAAATAAAATAACTAATGGATATTCTAGCCTTCATCATGTTCCTCTTAATACAATAGAGGAGACATGTTATCTTGATTCTATTACCAAAGTTAAAGATTCCGTTTGTTGGTTTACAAAAGTTTTCAGAAATGTTTCCCTAAAGTTGATTATGTTTGAGGTCTTGAATTGGGTCATCTTAAATTGCCTTTAAAGCTTAAGGGGAGAAATGGAGTAAAGCCACAAAAGGGTGATATCCACTAAAGATCCATTTCCTCCTTCAGTAGATTCCCATCTCTCTACCTGCCCTGGGGTCGGCCATCATTCTCAGGTAAACATCTCCACTCTGGGATAGCCCACTCTGGGATAGCCCACTCTGGGATAGCCCACTCTGGGATAGCCCACTCTGGGATAGCCCACTCTGGGATAGCCCACTCTGGGATAGCCCACTCTCAACCCATCAAGATGTAAAATACAACCCTTTTAATGACAATGAGCTTATGGTGTAAATTTAGCAAATGACCTGCTCATGTCTCTGTTGTGTTCAGTGGACTGAAAGTATTGCTTATTATAGCTTTGATTAAAATCGTCTGCTAAATGAATAAACTGTAAATAATACAATGCAATGTTGTCGAAGATAGAGTAACTGGAGAGAGAAGTTATCCCTGGTTCTATGAGAGTTTCATCATATAAGATTGAGTAACTGGAGAGAGAAGTTATCCCTGGTTCTCTGAGAGTTTCATCATATAAGATTGAGTAACTGGAGAGAGAAGTTATCCCTGGTTCTCTGAGAGTTTCATCATATAAGTGTCACTAGTGAATCTCACCTCTGACCTCAGTCACAGAAGAACGGTTCTGTTGGGTCTTTCACTTCAGGTGTAGCTATGTAAGATACACATGCTAATGTGTCTTGTTCAAAAGAAACAGCTAGAGAACTACAGTGAGTTTGTTAATTAATAGATAAGTACAAAGTTCTCATGCTGCCGCTCATGCTGCCGCTCATGCTGCCGCTCATGCTGCCGCTCATGCTGCCGCTCATGCTGCCGCTCATGCTGCCGCTCATGCTGCCGCTCATGCTGCCGCTCATGCTGCCGCTCATGCTGCCGCTCATGCTGCCGCTCATGCTGCCGCTCATGCTGCCGCTCATGCTGCCGCTCATGCTGCCGCTCATGCTGCCGCTCATGCTGCCGCTCATGCTGCCGCTCATGCTGCCGCTCATGCCAGCGCACTCCTAGTTTCTATCTCTCAACACACTTCACCTTACACCAACTCTTTCAATAAAAACATCTCAAACGTGCTTAGCTATGACAGCAACCAGAGATACTGTCAAAGACAACAGCAACATGAACATTACATGTAAGTCATTAGGCTACTATGAAAAGCAGGCAGACTGTTCTGATGCGCTAGACTTTTCAGACCAGAGATCAACAGCGACAACAGAAGGACACTGTCATCTGCTAACTTGCAGAAGTGCAAGAACTTGCTGCGACTCATTAAATGTTATTAGTTAACAAAAAGGAATGACAGAGAAGAATGAAAGTCATGGAAGCTTCACTTCTACCTGCAGGAATCACGATTTTATAGTGATGATGCTATTGGAGCTCCAGTTGAAATGCCCAGTTTCACTAACCCTGAGTAAGGACATTTAGGCTGCATAACAGTTTGACAAACAGAAGACTGCAGAAGCCTGCTGGGTCTTTGACAGCAATATCATGGGACAGGATCAACTAAACACACTGAAATGTTGTCTTTGACAGATCGATTCCTGACAGTCTACAGGACTTGATGTTAAGAGTTCACTACCATGCGAGACAACATAAACTAAACTATGTGATCTAAAGTCAGACACAGCTGAATACAATAACACTCAGTGACATCACATAGTCAACTATTCTGTCCACAGCCTTTGAAAGCTAAGAGTATTTAACTGAACTTTTACTGAGACACACACAGAGATACAGATTCAAATAAAATATCCACGCAAATATGTATCTTAACACGTCTAACCTTCCACTTCAGTTTCCATTGGAGTCCCACTGAGAGCAACTGTTTCTCTTGTCTCTAGGAAAATATCTCATTCACTGACCAGAGTCCAGACATGCTGCATGTCCTGTGCACTTCTCCTCTTCTTCATCTGGTTAAACCTCCTCGGTGTGAATGTCCTTCCAGCGCTCATCAACAATGGAACAAAGTAGAAGAGCGACGTGAACGGAGAGAGAGAGATTAAGACCGCTCACACTACTCTTCCTCTCCCAGCCCCCTCCCCCTCTTCCTCCCCCTCTTCCTCCCCCTCGTCCTCCTGCCTCCCCTCTTGCCTCCCCTCCTCCCTCCTCTCCTCCTCTCCTGCTCTCCAGTTACCCTCCAGCCTGCAGTAAAAGGACCGCACGTGCCGCCGGTAAACAGACGCCCTAGTTTCCCCTCGCGCAGTCTCGCTTTTTTAAAGCTCGCGCCCCATTGGCGTTCTCATTACTATTAATAATTGGCGCTTTCATTTCTAAATTCCATTTGCTCGCCAATATCGAGCTCAGGTGGATAACTGTTTCGTGGAAAGGTGGGATTTAACATTTATGGTAAAATACTCGACTCGTGATGATTTCACTGCTGCTGTGTAAGGAGTCTATAGCAGACTAACCCACTGCTGCTGTGTATGGAGTCTATAGCAGACTAACCCTGCTGTGTATGGAGTCTATAGCAGACTAACCCACTGCTGCTGTGTATGGAGTCTATAGCAGACTAACCCACTGCTGCTGTGTATGGAGTCTATAGCAGACTAACCCTGCTGTGTATGGAGTCTATAGCAGACTAACCCTGCTGTGTATGGAGACTATAGCAGACTAACCCTGCTGTGTATGGAGTCTATAGCAGACTAACCCTGCTGTGTAAGGAGTCTATAGCAGACTAACCCTGCTGTGTATGGAGTCTATAGCAGACTAACCCTGCTGTGTATGGAGTCTATAGCAGACTAACCCACTGCTGCTGTGTATGGAGTCTATAGCAGACTAACCCTGCTGTGTATGGAGTCTATAGCAGACTAACCCACTGCTGCTGTGTATGGAGTCTATAGCAGACTAACCCACTGCTGCTGTGTATGGAGTCTATAGCAGACTAACCCACTGCTGCTGTGTATGGAAGCTATGCAGGTCATTCAAAAAGAATACATGTGTTACGTTTTGAGTTTTGTCACGCTGCTTGCAGCTACTGGCAGCCCCCCCCAGAGAGCAACATCCATGCCGGAGAGGCTCTGGTTTATGTTGAGGACTTGAGAAGCCAAGCTGCTGAGAGAGCAAGCACCAGGTCCGAGGATAGCTTGGTAGCATGAGCCCTCTGTCTTCCCTGTCCTGCCCATGGCTCCTTACCTGCAGTACTGCAGAAGAAAGGCAGCCCTTCCCCCACTCTGCATTATGACAAATCAAGACAGGCAGGCAGGCAGCTGGTCCATTAGCACATCATAGCACAGTCCTAGAATGAACGGTTTGGAGAGCGAAACCATTCAAGCAGTGTTACAGCACTGCAGCTTCAGACAGAGTCACATTACTGAAGCCTCATAGCATGTGGGCAGTTTAAGGGAGGATTACAGGCGCTTACTGAAGCTCGAACTGGCACTAGGACTTTTACATGACAAAAAAGATCCAACATTTTGCCTGTGCAGAATTCTTTTCCTGCGTCCTGGCAGTTTGTGTTCTTCGCCTTGTCTTAAGACCACAGTGGACATTCTTTACGAGGTTGGTAATTACAGGAGTCTTGACACGTGCTCCGTTTCAGTCAAAACATTGGGATGTTCGTGCGTTAAGACAAAGAGCAGCTTCCCCAAAGCGTTAATATCGCTGTCCAGCGTCCTGTGGTGCTGAAAACTGTTCGATCTTCTTAAACAAAATACACTATATTACCAAAAGTATTTGGTCACCCATCCATCTGATCATTTGGATGGGTGACCAAATACTTTTGGTAATATAGTATAAGTCACTTAAACGAATCCAGGCGACATACCTTATGCCACCTATCAACTAGATATTTCATAATGTTTCATAATACTATACATGAATATAAATAACCTAGGCCCAGTCCAGATGAGTGATGTAAAACACAACTTCTATTGTACAATCACTGTTTTCACACATGCAGTTCATATATATGCATATATACAGTATATATATATATATTTATTTATTTGTGTCATACATTTTCTTGCAGCAATGTAATTTTTAAGTGTTTCTTGACCTGATAAAATCAAAGAGCAGTAATGATGTCAGTAGGAGAGATCACCTATTAAGTTAAACAGACTGAGAGATGAACCCCTGCTTCACCTATTAAGTTAAACAGACTGAGAGATGAACCCCCTGCTTCACCTATTAAGTTAAACAGACTGAGAGATGAACCCCTGCTTCACCTATTAAGTTAAACAGACTGAGAGATGAACCCCTGCTTCACCTATTAAGTTAAACAGACTGAGAGATGAACCCCCTGCTTCACCTATTAAGTTAAACAGACTGAGAGATGAACCCCTGCTTCACCTATTAAGTTAAACAGACTGAGAGATGAACCCCCTGCTTCACCTATTAAGTTAAACAGACTGAGAGATGAACCCCTGCTTCACCTATTAAGTTAAACAGACTGAGAGATGAACCCCCTGCTTCACCTATTAAGTTAAACAGACTGAGAGATGAACCCCTGCTTCACCTATTAAGTTAAACAGACTGAGAGATGAACCCCTGCTTCACCTATTAAGTTAAACAGACTGAGAGATGAACCCCCTGCTTCACCTATTAAGTTAAACAGACTGAGAGATGAACCCCTGCTTCACCTATCTGCTCTGCTGTCCCCAATCTTCTGTGCATCTGTCTGCTGACAGAATCACAAGCCTCACTAGCTCAGAGAGCCACAGTCAAGCAGAAAAGGCTTCTGTATACAGACTGACTCCATGATCAATATGAGCAGTCATGGCACCCTGGTACCACAGATCCCAGCAGTGGAGAGAGAGAGACAGAGGATGTGTTAAGGTAAGGCAGCCCTCCTGTGCTCTCTGGAGGAAGTGTGACAGCCAGCCCCTCCTCACCAGCTTCTATGAATGGGCTGGCGGAAAGAGTAGAGAGGCGGTGCAGCAGAGTATGAATGGAGGAGGGATCTGCTGGCAGGGGCTGTTCAGCCTGCTCCTCTCTCCCCTACAGACCCTGTTCAGCCTGCTCCTCTCTCCCCTACAGACCCTGTTCAGCCTGCTCCTCTCTCCCCTACAGACCCTGTTCAGCCTGCTCCTCTCTCCCCCAGGTCCTGTTCAGCCTGCTCCTCTCTCCCCTACAGACCCTGTTCAGCCTGCTCCTCTCTCCCCTACAGACCCTGTTCAGCCTGCTCCTCTCTCCCCTACAGACCCTGTTCAGCCTGCTCCTCTCTCCCCTACAGACCCTGTTCAGCCTGCTCCTCTCTCCCCCAGGTCCTGTTCAGCCTGCTCCTCTCTCCCCTACAGACCCTGTTCAGCCTGCTCCTCTCTCCCCTACAGACCCTGTTCAGCCTGCTCCTCTCTCCCCTACAGACCCTGTTCAGCCTGCTCCTCTCTCCCCTACAGACCCTGTTCAGCCTGCTCCTCTCTCCCCCAGGTCCTGTTCAGCCTGCTCCTCTCTCCCCCAGGTCCTGTTCAGCCTGCTCCTCTCTCCCCTACAGACCCTGTTCAGCCTGCTTCTCCCTCCAGGGCTGTCTGCAATGCAGCTGTCCTGCCAGCCCACTCCTCCCCTCGCCACTGGCCTACTTTATTCTGTCAATGCTCGCACAATGCAGCAACGGTCCCTTAACTCCACATGCGCGTGCACACACACACACACGCACACACACGCACACACACACACACACACACACATACACATACATACACACACACATTTATAGTACTGGCACACATGACAAAATACAAAAACAAAGAGATAGGCACTCATCTCCCTCCTCATGAAATCTATTCCAATATTTCACTAAGATCCAAGTTTGTACATGAAGACACATTTATCTGTGTCCATATTTCCTTGAATCTGGATGGATCTCAGCAGTCTGTAACAGCTGTAGAACATTGTCATAGGCTGCTACTAACCAGCACACTTAACACAATTGCTGACCTGTAAATGGGACTGCCCCAACCTATATCAACTCTCTCCTCCAGCCCTACACCCCCACCCACCACCTACGGTCATCTGCTGACAACCGTCTAGTGGTACCCCCCCCCCCCAGAGCGCCCGAGCGCAACACAAACTCTTCCACTGCCTGGCTCCCCAATGGTGGAATCAAATCCCGACCTCCATCAGAAGCACAGACTGCCTTCTCAACTTCAAAAGAAGACTTAAAACTCACTTATTTAGATAATTTAATGGCATTTAGGAATAGTATGGCACTTCACATAATCTAATGTTGTTGGTCCCCATATGGTGACTTGCCAGTGTTGTTTGTTGTATCTCTTGCTTTATGTTCACGATCATTGTGTTATGCATTTACAGTTATAGCACTTATTGGTTCTCATGATGTATGATTCACAATCTAAAAAACCACTATGTTCGGGGTCTATCACGTTGCTATGCTCAATGACTGATGCTCTTTGTAAAAGCTCTCTCTTGTAAGTCGCTTTGGATAAAAGTGTCTGCTAAATGAATAAATGTAAATGTAACACGGAGGAGCATGCAAGGCTCAGCAGAACTGAGCAGAACATTTCTTTCTTTTGACTTTCACTGTCTAATCCAGCATGAGCTAAAAGCTCTAGATTCAAGCAGATTCAGTCAAATTATTGATCTAAAGAGTCTGAAGCAGATCCCTTTTGAACATAACCCTAACCCTGAGGATCTCTAGAGCAAGACACACCCTTGTGTTCTGCTAGGACAGTCTGGTGCTCTGTTAGAACCTGAGATCTAGAACAGGACAGTCTGGTGATCTGCTAGAACCTGAGATCTAGAACAGGACAGTCTGGTGCTCTGCTAGAACCTGAGATCTAGAACAGGACAGTCTGGTGCTCTGCTAGAACCTGAGATCTAGAACAGGACAGTCTGGTGCTCTGCTAGAACCTGAGATCAAACTATTGTTGCTGCATCACCATGACACCAGCAGCAGATGTCAGAGCTCTTCTGGTCTCTCTGCTGGCAACACAAACACTCTTCCAAGCAGCTCCAAAGGCCACAGAACAAAGGCATCAAGCATTGTAAATAGCAAGAGAGGGATAGAGAGACATAGTCAGGTTAAGAAAGAGAGAGGTAGAGAGGGAAGAGAGAGAGAGTTCTGGAGAGAGAGAGAGAGAGAGAGAGAAGGTAGCCTTACCGTCCAGTGAAAGCCAGTCGTGTTGTGATGAGGGCAGTGAAGGTAGAGCGCGGGCCTTGTATTCAAACACCACAGAGTTGGAGATGATCTGGCTACTGGCTGCAACCTGCAGTGTCACCAGCCCTGTGTCATGAGCTGTGGAGAACAACACTGTGAGTCCACAGGCAGCATCACTGCATGGACTGAGATCATCCAGTCCCTCTAATACTCATGTTCATCTCCCATGTTTAGCATCTCTATCTGGACATATCGCTGTGTTCGCCAGTTAAGGACTCCTGAGGTTTAGAAAGTGTGTTCTGAATCTCAGAGGAAGTACTGAGAGTGTAGGTGGGTCAGCAGTGTCCTGCTATGAGCCTGTCTCACCTGGGCAGTAGCACCGCAGCACCCCTGGCTGGATGAGAGAGGCAGGGACAGAGATCTGGTCAAACAGGCAGCTGTAGTTAGAACTGGCCTCTTGCCAGGGGCCAGTGATGAGCACCTTCACCCCACCCTGGAAGACAAAACAAACACACCCAAAGTCACTTCTCTGGGGAGAGCCTGGTGGAAGCTTCATGTCTTCTGCTGGATTTCTCCTGGTTGTTTAGTATGTTGCTGTCATCTATTGGTGTCTAGTGGGAAGTACAACAACAGACAGTAATGTTTCTCAAGCCAAGCCAGGGCTGCCATCTAGTGGTTGGTAAGTGATATAGCCCAGGATCAGTAACCTTGATGTGTGTGGTCGCCTGGTTGGTTGGATCTTTAGCTGCCTTAGGGTTAGGGTACTTGATGTAATTACAACTAGACAAAGATGATTTAGGTTTAGCCACAGTGTGAAAAGAAATACACTAAACATGTAAAAGATAATTTTTTGTGCAAGATGATAGAAATATACTATTAGTGTGAAACAATCCACAAATAAAGGCAATCTATTTAGTATGTTTGTTTTATAATCTAAAAGCCCACTATGTTCGGGGTCTATCATGCTGCTATGCTCAGTGACCGATGCTCTTTGTAAAAGCTCCCTCTTGTAAGTCGCTTTGGATAAATACATGTATTTATGTACTAAATGTAGTATGTGAATATTGGTGTATGAGTTCACCTCGGGGTAGGACCATTCAGGGGAGTAGTCAGTGACCATGAAGAGCCTCCCTGTCGCCTGAAGCATTCCCAGAGCTCCTTGAGCCACGGCTGCAGACACCACCTCAGCCACATGCATGTAGGCCAGGGAGCCTTGCTCTCCAGGAGCCCCTCCAGCTCCTCCACCCATGGACTGGGGGCTGCAGCAGGGCTGCAGGCAGAGCTCTGAGGAACTGTACCCGGCCCCCCGACCCCCCCCATCCTCCTGGCCCTGCTGGGGCCCCCCGCTAGCCGCAGCCTGGCCCTCAGAGCTGTGTGCTGCCACCAGCTGGTGGGTATAGAGGGCTCCGCCCGCTGCCATGCTGGCACCGCTGCCATCCACAGAGATGAAGTCATTGATGAGGTCAGAGAACTGGTTTCCAAAGGAGATATCAAAGTGGTCCAGGCTGATCTCCATGCCTCCCCCTCCTGCCCCCGCGGTGTTGCCCGACCCTCCCAGGCCCTGGTGGGCTCCCACAGTGTTGTACAGGCCCTGCAGAAGAGGCTGGAGCTGCTGCTGGGAGCGCCCAGAGCCATCACTGTTTCCATTACGTAGGGACACGCCTCCCCCTCCTCCCCCTCCTCCTCCTCCCCCTCCTCCCCCATCAGAGGCCTGCTGAAGGTAGTGCTCTGTCCCGCCTCCCTCTCCATTCCCCCCTCCACAGGCCTGCAGGTGATCCCCAGGCTTGAGTAGACCATCCGCCCCGTTCTCGTTGACCCCAACCTGGCCTGAGCCCACGGTGCCTGACTGCTCCAGGCCCACCACCTCCTCATGCTCTGGCCCCAGACCAGGGAAGCCCCCCTGGTACTGCAGCAGCTGGAGAGAGCCAGCCTGCCCGGGGCCCTCTGTGGGAGAGCCCCCGTTACAGTTGGGCCTGTGTTGGCCCTGGTGGCTCTGGTGGTGGTGGTGGAGGTGGCCATTACTGCCAGGGGAGTCAGTCTTCACCACCTGCAGACCCAGGTAGGCTCCAGAGTCGTGGGAGTTGTGCTCCATCATGTGGGTCTTCTGGCCCAGGCCGGGCCTCCCTTGCTGGGCCTGGCCGGCCTGAGAGGTGTCCTGGAGAAAGAAGCTGGGTGAGTGGCTCTGGTGGCTCAGGTGAGGGCTGGACATGGCCTGACCATAGGCCACAGAGGCAGCACTGGCTGAGTAGTCCTGCTTGGCATCAATGGCACTGAAGTCCATCTGCTCCAGGGTTGTGCTGGGGCTCAGGCCTCCTCCAGAGGGCAGCAGTGAGCCTGCAGGGGTCAGGGAGAGGGAGCCCTGTGCTGGGCCAGCCCCGGAGGACACAGACACGCCACTTCCACAACTCACCACTGCCCCAACCTGGTAGCCGCTCTCCTTGGCCAGCTGCTGCTCGAAGGACGTGTCCTCAGTCTTGATGTTCTTCACCAGGGTGGAGTTGAAGCCGTAGCTGTTATCAGACATGGGGGGCGAGCGGAGGCTGCCATTAGTGCTGCCACCTCCCCCGGAGGAAGAGGAGGTTGACGAGGAGCCGGCCTCACTCTTCATCCCGCTGCCCCCGTACGTCTGGCCCTGCTTGGGGTTGTTCAGGAAGCAGTCAGGGTCAAAGTTCATGCTGGTCTCAGGGATCTTGATGGCTCCAGTGTCCAGGCTGCTGGACAGGACCAGCTCCTCGGACACACCAGCAGCAGACAGCATGGTCAGGCCATCGCCCCCCCCCGGGGCCCCCGCATCCCCAGTCCCCCCGCCAGGGAAGGCAAACTTGTGGCTGTCGGAGGTGACAGACAGCACTAAGCCCTGGGAGGCTGGGTCAGGGCCCATGAGGTGGGCGTTGGGACCCCCGGTGGGAGACATGCTGTAGACGGGGTCACCGGTCACCTCCGACATGAAGACACTCTGGGACAGGCTGGACATGACCGAGGCCACGTGTCCCATGCCGGTCACCACAGGGCTGTCGGCCATGTCAGGGTCACTGTTCAGCCCGCTGCTGATGGACACTGGGGAGTTCTGGGTGGTGTCAGGAACCTCCACCTGGTTGGTGGACGACACCTCGGTGCTGTTCTGGTGAAGCAGCACAGGCTTGTGGACTTTGCCGTTGCGTTTCTCTCGTGTGCCGCCTCCTCCAGCCCCGCCCCCGGAGCTCTTGCCCCCTCCATGGCTGCTGTGCTCAGTCTTGCCCTCCGACACGTCGTTGTTCTGGACCTCGGAGTGGTTGCTGCTGTAGCCCCCCGAGCGCGGGTCCACCTTGGGAGAGATGATGCGGTGTTTGGCGCTGTTGCACTTGTGATGCACGCTGCTCCCTGCGCCTGGAAGGGAGGGGAAAGCAAAGGGGGGGGGTCATAGGTCATTACAGACAGCCTTGAACTCAATTTAGTATAAATCCGTTAAGAATTGGAGTGGCATTGTCACCACAGCTAATTAGACCTGCACATTATAAACTTGAGAACAGTCGTGTGTCCTCATGAGAGCTCATCAGGGGGTGTAAGTCTGGATCCTCTGCTAGTTCTGATGAGTCTTTAATGTGCTGAGACAGCTGGATTTATATTCATAATCATTTGGTTTGAACATTCAACATTTAACAGCTGCATCAAGTTAACTCTGAAGTTGTCAGCATTCACACTGAGTTTGACACAGTTGAGTGACCTCGTCCACACACACGCTGTCCCTAGTTTGTCTCTGCCTAACTCCCAGTGCCCGCCTGTCTTCCTGCCCGCCTGTCTTTCTGCCCGCCTGTCTTTCTGCCCGCCTGTCTTTCTGCCCGCCTGTCTTCCTGCCCGCCTGTCTTTCTGCCCGCCTGTCTTTCTGCCCGCCTGTCTTTCTGCCCGCCTGTCTTCTTGCCCGCCTGTCTTTCTGCCCGCCTGTCTTCCTGCCCGCCTGTCTTTCTGCCCGCCTGTCTTCCTGCCCGCCTGTCTTTCTGCCCGCCTGTCTTCCTGCCCGCCTGTCTTTCTGCCCGCCTGTCTTCCTGCCCGCCTGTCTTCCTGCCCGCCTGTCTTCCTGCCCGCCTGTCTTCCTGCCTCTCGGCTCCTCAGTCTGTCTTGTTATTGGTCTATGTCACTCTGTGTCCCTGGGTCTGTCCCTGGGTCTGTCCCTGGGTCTGTCCCTGGGTCTGTCCTGGGTCGGTCCCTGGGTCTGTCCCTGGGTCTGTTCTGGGTCTGTCCTGGGTCTGTCCCTGGGTGTGTCCCTGGGTGTGTCCCTGGGTCTGTCCCTGGGTCTGTCCTGGGTGTGTCCCTGGGTGTGTCCCTGGGTGTGTCCCTGGGTGTGTCCCTGGGTGTGTCCCTGGGTGTGTCCTGGGTCTGTTCCTGGGTCTGTCCTGGGTGTGTCCCTGGGTCTCTCCTGGGTGTGTCCCTGGTCTGTCCCTGGGTCTGTCCTGGGTCTGTCCTGGGTGTGTACTGGGTCTGTCCTGGGTGTGTCCTGGGTCTGTCCTGGGTCTGTCCTGGGTCTGTCCTGGGTGTGTCCCTGGGTCTGTCCTGGGTGTGTCACTGGGTCTGTCCCTGGGTCTGTCCTGGGTCTGTCCTGGGTGTGTCCTGGGTCTGTCCTGGGTGTGTCCTGGGTCTGTCCTGGGTGTGTCCCTAGGTCTGCTCTGGGTGTGTCCAGGGTGTGTCCCTGGGTCTGTCCCTAGGTCGGTCCTGGGTCTGTCCCTAGGTCTGTCCCTGGGTCTGTCCCTAGGTCTGTCCTGGGTCTGTCCTGGGTATGTCCTGGGTCTGTCCCTGGGTCTGTCCCTGGGTCTGTCCCTGGGTCTGTCCCTGGGTGTGTCCCTGGGTCTGTTCTGGGTCTGTCCTGGGTCTGTTCTGGGTCTGTCTCTGGGTGTGTCCCTGGGTCTGTCCTGGGTGTGTCCCTGGGTCTGTCCCTGGGTCTCCCCCCTGTACCCTCCCCTAACCCTTACCCAGGGTGCCTGTGCAGAGGCAGTTGTGAGTCCGGGGAGGTGGCTTGGTTTGGTGGCTGTCCAGAATCTGTTGCACCAGCTGCTCCACTGAGAAACCAGAGCTGCTGTTCCCATTGCTGCAAGTCCACTTGATGCCGTGAACTGCCGGGAGAGAGGAGACAGAGATGTCAGCCAGCCCAGCAGACCACCAACCACCCCAGCCCAGCAGACCACCAACCACCCCAGCCCAGCAGACCACCAACCACCCCAGCCCAGCAGACCACCAACCACCCCAGCCCAGCAGACCACCAACCACCCCAGCCTAGCAGACCACCCCAGCAGACCACCAACCACCCCAGCCCAGCCTAGCAGACCACCCCAGCCCTGCAGACTACCAACCACCCCAGCCCTGCCTCTCCTTCTGCTGTTCCAGGGATGAGTGGAGTGGAGCCCAGCCTAACCTCTCTGCTGGACCCTTCTTGTTTTCCACAACCCATCCTGGCCCAGTCACAGCTTACTGCTTCCTGCCTCCCTCAGCTCAGCAGCCTGTGTTCCTGGCTGTGGCGCTGGGGGGGCAGACGTCACCACCACTGCAGGCACAGACAGCCTAGCCACTCAGCCCAGCCACTCAGCCACTCAGCCCAGCAACTCAGCCCAGCCACTCAGCCCAGCCACTCAGCCCAGCCACTCAGCCCAGCCACTCAGCCCAGCCACTCAGCCCAGCCACTCAGCCCAGCCACTAAGCCACTCAGCCCAGCCACTCAGCCACTCAGCCCAGCCACTAAGCCCAGCCACTAAACTCAGCCACTCAGCCCAGCCACTCAGCCCAGCCACTCAGCCCAGCCACTCAGCCCAGCCACTCAGCCCAGCCACTCAGCCCAGCCACTCAGCCCAGCCACTAAGCCCAGCCACTCAGCCCAGCCACTCAGCCCAGCCACTCAGCCCAGCCACTCAGCCCAGCCACTAAGCCCATCCACTAAGCCCAGCCACTAAGCCCAGCCACTAAACCCAGCCACTCAGCCCAGCCCAGCCCAGCCACTCTGCCCAGCTTCACAGATATGCTGGATGTCTGATGTGGAACATATTTACTGAATATGAAACAAATCAAGACGTCCCTAATGTGGGCTCCCCACGCATCGTGAGCTCCATTAGTTACATAGGTGGACCAGGGTGGAAGAGCATGTGTTTAAAGAGCAGAGTGAGAGAGCATGGCATGTGTATGAGGAGTTTCCCCCGGGATTAATAAAGTATTCTGATTTTAGGAGTCTGCATGTCCTCCCTGTGTTACCGTGGGTTCTCTCCGGGCACTCCGGCTTCCTCCCACTGTCCAAAGACATGCATGTGGTAGGTTAATTGGACATTGTGGAGAAATTGTCCCTAGTGTATGACTGTGTGAGTGAATGGTTGTCTCTATGTTGTCTGTCAATGTCTGTGTGATAGCCCTGCGACTAGCTGGCCCCAGTCCAGGGTGTACCCTGCCTACAGCCCGGAACTAACTGGGATAGGCTCCAGTCACCTGTGACCTGTGAATGAATTATTCTGATTCTGATTGATGAGAGCGAGAGAAAGAGAATCTGTGTGTGAGAAAGAAAGTATTTGTGTGTGTGAAAGAGAGAAAGAGAGAGAGAGAGTATGTGTGTGTGTGAGTGAGAGAGAGAGAGAGAGAGAGAGAGAGGGAGAGAGAGAGTGTCTGTATTTGTTTGAGAGAAAGTGTGTGTGTGTGTGTGTGAGAGTGTGAGAGAGAGAGTGTGAGAGAGAGAGGGAGAGAGAGTGTGTGAGTTTGTGTGTGTGTTAAGAGAGAGAGTTTGTGTGTCTGCATACATGCATGAATGCATGTGTATTTACAAAAGACAGACTGTTCAGCTCAGGAGCAAAATAAAATCCTAGTGACAGACGGAGAGAGTGGAAGATAATGTGGGTGATTAGGATGTGGCTTTGCCTTGGAAAGCAGTGGGCTCACAAACAGATTACCAGCTTATCACCAGCAGATGTCAGCAGAGCAGATGTAATGCAGTCAACAACATAGAGCTGCTCTACTGAACACACAGCCATGAACACCCAGAGACAAGACGCACAACACACAACGTGACTCCCTAATACTGCACAACTCCACAAACCTTGAAGCTAATGAAGATTTGATTGAACCCAACAGCAGCACACAGTCGTAAGACACAAACATTTCTGGGAGCTCTGAGGTTGTCATGTCCTCCAGCTCAGTGTCTGAACATTAGCTGGGAGCAGATGAGGAGGCTGTTAGTCATACGGAGGCTAAGAGGGCTGCTGTTACGGGAGGTGTCCTGGTGTGAACTGATCTTGGTGACGTCTTCAGCAGGCTGACAGGAGGAGAGGGTCTGTGCCCTGCTCTGACTCCTGCTCTGACTCCTGCTCTGACTCCTGCTCTGACTCCTGCTCTGACTGAGCCACAGTGACAGGTCAACACTCCACCATGTAGCTCAGCTCCTTACATCTAAACAGGCACGCTCCAGTCTTGTCACACCCTCCTCACTAATGGCTGCCTGGTGTTGCCCCTGGGTGCCTGGCTTGGTGACGTGGTCCAGTATTGCACAGTCTGTCTCAGTCGCTGCTCTCCTCACTCAGGGCTGTTGGGGTGAGCAGGGCTGACAGATGCACCACAGGGCTCTGTTGCTGTCATACTGCCACAACAACCAGGCAGCCAACCAGCCAGGCAGCCAACCAGCCAGGCAGCCAACCAGCTGTCAGTCCAGGCTGTCTTCTGAACGCCACTGGGTGCTGCACACATCACATCCCATCATCTCAGAACCACTGGGCACAGGGGGAAGAGAGCTGGACTCCTCAGTAGCTGGGTCTACAACTGACCTGCCCTGCCCTGCCTGACCCTGCCTGACCCTGCCTGACCCTGCCCTGCCTGACCCTGCCCTGCCTGACCCTGCCCTGCCTGACCCTACCCTGCCCTGCCCTGACTGACCCTGCCCTGACTGACCCTGCCTGACCCTGCCTGACCCTGCCTGACCCTGCCCTGCCTGACCCTGCCTGACCCTGCCTGACCCTGCCCTGACTGACCCTGCCTGACCCTGCCTGACCCTGCCTGACCCTGCCTGACCCTGCCTGACCCTGCCCTGCCTGACCCTGCCCTGAGTGTGTGTGTGTGTGTGAGTGTGTGTGTGTGTGTGTGTGAGAGAGAGAGATGTGTGTGTGTATGTGTGTGTGCGTGAGCGAGAGAGAGATGTGTGTGTGTGTGTGTATGTGTGTGTGCATGAGAGAGAGAGATGTGTGTGTGTGTGTATGTGTGTGCATGAGCGAGAGAGAGATGTGTGTGTGTTGGGAGGAGCATCAGAAATAACCTTTGCTGATCCATGAAATCAACCATTTTCCCTGGACTTCTGTGTCATTAGGCACTTGCTATAATTGTGCTGTGAAATATCACACAGGATGGAAAACTGAGGAAGGACTTGAAAGGGCAAATGTCTTTGCAAAAGTTCATCCAATAACATAACCAGTGATGGACCATATAGTTCCTCCAATTTACATTGAGTCACTTATCAAACGCTCTTATCCAGAGTGACTTAACAGCAAGTACAGGGACATTCCCCCCCTGAGGCATGTAGGGTGAAGTGCCTTGCCCAAGAACACAGAGTCATGTTGGCACAGCCAGGGTTTTCTTTTTCTGAGAGGCTTCCAGTGAGCCTGGGCAATCTAACAGTGTTCAAACCTGCTCTCTTCTACCTGGAGCCTTTGGCCAACTCAATGTGTCTGAATAACAATCTCCAGGTACAAGAGGAGTGAGCAGGGAATCCACCCAGCTGCTGTCTCTATATCACCCTGCTGATCTCCAGGTACAAGAGGAGTGAGCAGGGAATCCACCCAGCTGCTGTCTCTATATCACCCTGCTGATCTCCAGGTACAAGAGGAGTGAGCAGGGAATCCACCCAGCTGCTGTCTCTATATCACCCTGCTGATCTCCAGGTACAAGAGGAGTGAGCAGGGAATCCACCCAGCTGCTGTCTCTATATCACCCTGCTGAGGGCTAATAGAACGGCTTTACGATCAGGAGGAGATCCACGGTGCTGCGGACGCCCTCAATCCCCTGCTGCGTAATGCAGACGCAGGGCAGCTGAAGAGCGAGGGTTGCTGGGGTAAGATATGGGTCACTCTGGGGAGAATGTACAGTTGGTAAAGGGCTGATGCATAATTCAGAGCAGAATAATGCATGGTTAATATAATACGGACTTCCTCTGCAAGCCTCCAATTTGTGGTGACAAAGAGGCTGTGGCTGAAACACACCACTAGGTGGCAATGTTGCTCCATCGCAAAGGGCATGTTGACATTCTGACTGGAGAGAGAGAGAAAGAGAGTGAGAGAAAGAGAGAAAGAGAGAGTGAGAGAAAGAGAGAGTGAGAGAAAGAGAGAGTGAGAGAAAGAGAGAGAGAAAGAGAGAGAGAAAGAGAGAGTGAGAGAAAGAGAGTGAGAGAAAGAGAGAAAGAGAGAGTGAGAGAAAGAGAGAGTGAGAGAAAGAGAGAGTGAGAGAAAGAGAGAGTGAGAGAAAGAGAGAGTGAGAGAAAGAGAGAGAGAAAGAGAGAGTGAGAGAAAGAGAGAGTGAGAGAAAGAGAGAGTGAGAGAAAGAGAGAGTGAGAGAAAGAGGGAGAGAGAGGGAAAGAGAGAGTAAGGAGATAAAGAAACAGGTAAGCATGTATCTGTGTCCTCCTCATGTATCTCATCTGAACGACATCTCCACTTCACTGTCCCAACAACTCCCAAACTGAATGATTTCATGCATTACTGCACATGCTGTTGGATCAGCATGAAGCCTTTGAAGTCCTAAATGAGTGTCCAGTGGTGGACAGGATAAAGACACAGCACATGGCCCAGTTACTGGAGGCTAAGCTGGGCCTGTCTAGTTCTGTATGCAGCCGGCTGACACACTCATCTGTACCTGGTCACTTCACCAATACACAGCCTTGAGAACATCACTCACATCCCTGCACTGTCCTGATCCTTAAAGATGCCTTCATGATGACCTGACCCATGATAATTCCATGCAGTGTGGAGCTTCTGATGGACTATTATCAACGTCAGGCTAACCTGATATGTCACTGTCTCAATCTCTGGAACAGGACACCACCTGCTGGAAGCACACTACGACATGGGGAGACCTGGTTACATCACCCATTAGGACAGAGAGAGAGAGAGAGATGGATGGATGGAGAGGGAGGAAGAGAGAGAGAAAGATGGATGGATGGATAGAGAGGGAGGAAGAGAGAGAGAGAGGTGAAAGATTTCTGGTGAGTCAGACTCATCTTTCGCCCACGCACCAGCATCAATCAATAGGCAGCTTCCCTGGCCAGCCCAGCCCTGTGCTCCCAGAGATGAGCCTCCTCTTACTGGGAGGAGGTGTGCTGTGCTCCCAGAGATGAGCCTCCTCTTACTGGGAGGAGGTGTGCTGTGCTCCCAGAGATGAGCCTCCTCTTACTGGGAGGAGGTGGGTTGGCCCAGTGTGGCGCCTGAGGTCTGGGGGAGGGCTGACCTATGACCTTCCCCCAACCATGGGACAGCTCCAGGAAGAAGCACAATCGACTGCACAGTAATACTTACAATTATGGGATGGCCTCAGAGAGCCATTTCCATCCACACACAAGAGCTACAGAGGGGATGAGTTTGAAGGATGACAGAGTTACAGAGGGGATGAGTTTAAAGGATGACAGATTTACAGAGGGGATGAGTTTGAAGGATGACAGATTTACAGAGGGGATGAGTTTGAAGGATGACAGAGTTACAGAGGGGATGAGTTTGAAGGATGACAGAGTTACAGAGGGGATGAGTTTGAAGGATGACAGAGTTACAGAGGGGATGAATTTAAAGGATGACAGAGTTACAGAGGGGATGAGTTTGAAGGATGACAGAGTTACAGAGGGGATGAGTTTGAAGGATGACAGAGTTACAGAGGGGATGAGTTTGAAGGATGACAGATTTACAGAGGGGATGAATTTAAAGGATGACAGAGTTACAGAGGGGATGAGTTTGAAGGATGACAGAGTTACAGAGGGGATGAGTTTGAAGGATGACAGAGTTATAGAGGGGATGAGTTTGAAGGATGACAGAGTTATAGAGGGGATGATTTTAAAGGATGACAGAGTTGAAGAGGGGATGAGTTTGAAGGATGACAGAGTTACAGAGGGGATGAGTTTGAAGGATGACAGAGTTACAGAGGGGATGAATTTAAAGGATGACAGAGTTACAGAGGGGATGAGTTTGAAGGATGACAGATTTACAGAGGGGATGAGTTTGAAGGATGACAGAGTTACAGAGGGGATGAGTTTGAAGGATGACAGAGTTACAGAGGGGATGAGTTTGAAGGATGACAGAGTTACAGAGGGGATGAGTTTGAAGGATGACAGAGTTACAGAGGGGATGAATTTAAAGGATGACAGAGTTACAGAGGGGATGAGTTTGAAGGATGACAGAGTTATAGAGGGGATGAGTTTGAAGGATGACAGGGATTGGTCTCCACTCATCCTGAATGTTGAGGACTATGACAAAGGGCCCAGAACTATACTTAATGTGATAGGTCAGATACTCACACATGGGTTTGAGTTGACCAATCAGCTCCTCCTTGGTCCACTTGGCCCACTCCTTCTTGTCTGTGTTGATGGAGCACAGTATGGGGCCACATGGCTTCCCACAGTCCTCTATGGCTGGAACATTCAAGTAGTGGACGAGCACAATATCAGGGTTCTGGAGGGAGAGACACACAGAGACACACTTTACCCATCATGCAGTGCTTCTAGAGAGGGCTGGTGATGCTAAGAGGAGAGCAGCTGTGTGTAGCCTGGTGTGTGCCTGTGTGTGTGTGTCTGTGTGTGTGTGTGCCTGTGTGTGCCTGTGTGTGTGTGCCTGTGTGTGTGTGTCTGTGTGTGTGTGTGCCTGTGTGTGCCTGTGTGTGTGTGCCTGTGTGTGTGTGTCTGTGTGTGTGTGTGCCTGTGTGTGCCAGTGTGTGTTTGTGTGTGTGTGTGTGTAATTGCTCTGTGTACGAACACACGCTTATGGCATTTTGTCAAGTCTCCCACATGCAGACTTGATGACCTCAATTAACTCCTCTGTGTTTCCCCAGTAAGACTTTAGGAATGTGCAGGCTGCTACTGTCCCCTCTGTAAAGTCCCTGAACTGACAGTTTAGGAATAATAGGTGGAGCTTAAAGGAACGTCAAGCTTGTGAGAAGAACATCCATTTAGTTCTGTAATCATGAAGAGCTTTGATTAGGGAGCAGAATAATCCATCGCTGTAGAAACAAAACTCTACATCAAGACTCCAGTCATCACACACACACACACAGATGTAAAGAACTGAACATACATGACACACACACACCAACATATACAAACAAATAGTGCATTTGGAAGGCCCTGCTTCGAAGATGCTAAGTTGTGTAGACAGACCCACAGCACCTGCAGACATGTTGATAAAGAAAACTGCAGTGCCAACATGTGTGAGTGCAGTGGGAAGCTTCATCAAGGCTAAGTGGTTAAATACATCAACAAGCTGCAGGTCTGTACCCCCCCCCCCCTCCCCCTGCCTGTCTGGCCCATTAATCTGAACCTACAGCCCAGCCCCCCCACCATCCCCCACCGGTCCTCTCTTCCTGGACTCTGTTTATTAAGATCTGTGGGACAGACAGTGGGGATGTGCTGAGCTATGGCCCTGCTGAGGACTAACACAATAGATGTGGACCCTCATGGACCCTCATGGACCCTCATTCTGGCTGCTGTGATGATGGAGCAGGCTCAGGGGGCGTGGCCTGATATCCTGCCTCCATGTGACGGAGCGTTCTAATGTGTGCGACCCCCAGATGGCATCACCAGCTGTGGTAATCGCCAGGCTCTGCCCTCAATCCTTAACTAGCACGCAAGAGGCAAGCACAGGCTTCTGCATGCACCGCTGACTATACACACACACACACACACATGTGTGGGGCTGGGAAATGCACGCTCACACATCCTACACATGTCCACAGGATGCACAGCAGTTAGCTGAATACAATAACACAATAACACACACAGTTAACCACAGTCTCTGTCATACAACACCCATTCCCACCGTCACACCCAGATGCTACCTACCTGCTCACACACACACTCAACCCTCTGGCTCCTCGGAGGATTTGGCAACCTTACAGCTCCTCCAAACACCAGCAATCTGTGGAGCTGTGCTTAAGTATTAGGAATGTGCCATCATCCATCCACATGGGAGCCAGAGGCTTGTCATGTGTGTAATACTCTCTGTTTACCTCCCATTCTCTCCCTCTCTTACACTCCCCTCTATTTCTCTCTACTCTAGAGGGTGTTTACAGCCCTGTTAGGAGAGCTCTACACACAGACCCACCCCCACCTCGAGAACAAAACAACACCATGAAAATGGAAAGCGTCACATAAATCTATCAGGATGGTCATTTAATTGAATTTCCTGCTGGATACTTTGTTTCCACAGTGTGATGGCAGAGGTCAGTTCAACCCACAGAACAAAAGCGAAGGGGGGTAACTTTTTCTGGGTACTTTTGCAGAGAAAATGAGATCTCATTAACTTATTGATTAATAGTGTAATGCAGCCAGTCTATTGGTTGTTTTCCTGGATGTTTCCCTGGTGTTTTATAGGGCGGCTATCCAGCCACACCCCCTCCGTGCTGGGGGGATATGGTAACAAGAGAGTGTGTGTGTGGCTGTGTGTGTGTGGCTGTGTGTGTGGCTGTGTGTGGCTGTGTGTGTGTGACTGTGTGTGTGTGGACCTCGTTACAGGAGAGACCATTTCAACGACTCCACATGAAAGTTGCAAAAACAGTTCCTGGTTGAGAAGAGAGGCAGAATGTATGCATGTATAATGTGATGGGGTTCTGTTACTGAACCACAGCAGATGGAAGGATGTTGAGCTAATTACTCCTGGACTCTGGGGGAGACAGACATGGGGGCTGTAGGCCTGTGCAGTGGGCAGCACACAGTCTTCCCACCCCTCCACACACACACACACACACACACATCACTACTCTTAGGGTGCGGTCATAGCCAGGCAGCAGGTTTCTCACACAAGCTAGTGAGAGGAGTCTGTTGTCCAGCTGAACACCAGTGAAAGGAGTCTGTTGTCCATGATAACCCCAAGATAACCCCAAGATAAACCCACGATAACCCCAAGATAACCCCAAGATAACCCCAAGATAAACCCACGATAACCCCACGATAACCACATGATAACCCCACGATAACCCCATGATAACCCCACAATAACCACATGATAACCCCACGATAACCCCATGATAACCCCACAATAACCACATGATAACCCCACGATAACCCCACGATAACCCCACGATAACCCCATGATAACCCCATGATAACCCCACGATAACACCACGATAACCCCACGATAACTCCATGTCTAGCTCAAGAGAGCTTGTCCACAGCTAGTGGAGATCATGTAAGGTGTCCACCCCCCTGTTCCCCCTGACCCTGTCAGCTCTGGGCCTGACCCCTCTGCTCATCTCCCTGCAGCCAGCAGCAGACAGCAGCCGCAGTGGGCAGCTCCACCCTGCTAGCAGCACTCATTAAGGGGCAGAGCGACAGGGAGGGAAGCCCAGCTTTGCTCTTCTCTGGGCCTGTGTGCCTGGCCTCACTTACAGCAGCCACGCACAGGACCGATAAGAACAGCATTAACATGAAAGGATCTTAATTAGCAGGAAAGGCTTCATGGGACATGGATGAGTGGATGAGGAGAGAGGAAGGGGGGAGGAAGAAAAGATGAGAAAAGGGAGAGAGGAGAGGAAGGAGGAGGAGAGGATGGAGGGAGGGAGGGAGGGAGGGAAGGGGGGAAAGGATAGAGGGAGGGAGAGAGGAGAGGATGGAGGGAGGGAGGGAGGGGAGGAGGGAAGGAGGGGAGAAAGGATAGAGGAAGGGAGAGAGGAGAGGATGGAGGGAGGGAGGGAAGGAGGGAGGGGGGAAAGGATAGAGGGAGGGAGAGAGGAGAGGATGGAGGTAGGGAGGGAGGGAGAGAGGGGAGGATGGAGGCAGGGAGAAAGAAGAGGATGGAGGTAGGGAGAGAGGAAAGGATGGAGGGAGGGAAAGAGAAGAGGATGGAGGGGGGAGAGGATAGAGGTAGGGCGAGAGGAAAGGACAGAGAACACTTGTTGTGTATCATAGTGCAGGTGCACCCCCCCCTCTCTCTCTCTCTCTCTCTCTCTCTCTGAAGAGCAAGGCAGACTGGCTGGCTTCAGTTGTACACTTAAACTACTCCATAACACAAACACCTACACTGTTTTAAATGCAAAGCATCTTGGAAATTGGAATTCAGAATTGCTTTGTCACAAACATTCAATGTCAATTCATGAATATATTGATGGAGGGAGCAGAGATGGTATATTGTGTATGCAGAGGGGATGTGTGACTTTAATAGTTTATGGATGTCTTGTTTGTGGCATTCATATTAGCATGTTCTTGTCTACCTGTAGTGTGGGAGAACAGACCTGTGTGTGTGTGTGTGTGTGTGTGTTGGTTGATGTCTGGCTGTTTTCTGTGTGTCTGTGAGAGGTGATTAAGAGCCTGATCTCTGGGCTGTGCTGGGGCAGTTGCCCTGGCACTGGCATGGTGATGGATGGCACAGTGTGCCCGTCATTAGGCAGCCTCCTGGCCCCTGGCACTGGGGTTGTGCTCTTAAGCGCAGGCCCTCCCTGGCCATCCCCAAACACTGCTGCTCATTTCAAGGTCAACTGCCTCTGTGGAGCTGCAAGTTCACCTCCACAGGCACAAGACTGCTGCTTTTGTTTGGAACCTTTCTCATTCAGTGCCAAAGGGTGTGTGTGGGAGTGTGTGTGGGAGTGTGTGCGGGAGTGTGTGTGGCAGTGTGTGTGAGAGTGTGTGTGAGAGGGTGGGGGTGGGTTGCTGATGTTGCTGCCTCAGAATCAGATGTAAACACACACACACACTCTCACAAACACTCTCTCTCACACACACACACACACTCTCTCTCTCTCTCTCTCACACACACACATAAACACCCCTTTCCACTTCAAAATCTCCACAAAAGTGAATAAACAGCCCACAGCTGCTGTCTAGGTAATGGAGAAGTCCCCTATATGAACCTGGCTCGCCCCCTCTCCCCCCCATCTCTCTCCCCTCTCCCTCCCCCTCATCTCTCTCTGTCTCCTGGTCCTTCATCACAAAGCCTTTGATAAATGCTGTCCTTTCCAAATAGAAGCTCTAATTGGGTGTCTGGTGTTACTGTGCAGCTTCCAGCCCCCCCCCCCCCCCCCCCCCCCCCCCCCCCCACCCCCCCCCACCCATACTGGGCTCTCCAGCATGGCCCTGTCTGGGTGCCAACCCCTGCCCGGGGGCCGTACCAATCCAAAGGCAGGTGCCAGGGGAGGAGGAGGGCCTCTTGCTGTGAATTGCCCAGTTCAGTTTCCTCCTGCGGGGATTCACCCGCCTTGGAGAACCAATCCCAGGAGAGGGGAAGTGTGTGTGTGTGTGGGGGGGGGGGATGGGTGGGGGTGGTGGGTGGGAGGTAATGTGAGGATGTTTTATGGTGTGAAAAATAATCTGTATGACCCTCTACTTGAGCCCTGTACCCCTGCTGTACGCCTGCTACACCCCTGCTACACCCCTGCTACACCCCGGCTACACCCCTGCTAAACCCCTGCTACACCCCTGCTACACCCCGGCTACACCCCGGCTACACCCCTGCTACACCCCTGCTACACCCCTGCTACACCCCGGCTACACCCCTGCTACACCCCTGCTACACCCCTGCTACACCCCTGCTACACCCCTGCTACACCCCTGCTACACCACTGTCTCTCTGAGCCCGTCCTGAGCCATGTCTCGTCCTGCCTGGGTAGCGTCTGGGCCAGGCCCTTCTGAAAGATGCATGTCCTCACCAACACGCATGGGCAGGGCAGGGCACACACATGGGCAGGTCACACGCATGGGCAGGGCACACGCATGGGCAGGGCACACGCATGGGCAGGGCACACGCATGAGCAGGGCAGGGCACACACATGGGCAGGGCAGGGCACACACATGGGCAGGGCAGGGCACACACATGGGCAGGGCAGGGCACACACATGGGCAGGGCAGGGCACACACATGGGCAGGGCAGGGCACACACATGGGCAGGGCAGGGCACACACATGGGCAGGGCAGGGCACACAGAGCTGGAACCATGAGGAACAGGAAGAGGCCAGTGTGTTTGTGTGTGTTTCAGTGGGAGCCAGAGCCAGAGGCCTGTGATGTTTAATTCAGCAGCACATAATCACTCCAATGGAGTCAAGAGCAAAGCTTTAAATAACTCAACTAGGAGGGGCTGAACTGCTCTGCCAGGCAAGGGTGTGGCTGTGTGGAGGTGTGTGTGTGTGTGTGAAGATATTTGTGTGTGTGGAGATGTGTGTGGATATGTGTGAAGGTGTGTGTGTGTGTGTGAAGATGTGTGTGTGTGGAGATGTGTGTGTGTGTGTGTGGAGAGGTGTGTGTGGAGAGGTGTGTGTGTGGAGAGGTGTGTGTGTGGAGAGGTGTGTGTGTGGAGAGGTGTGTGTGTGGAGAGGTGTGTGTGTGGAGATGTGTGTATACTTGCTCATCCATTTGCATATATATGTCCTTGTGTTGACTATTGAGGTTTGATATTTGTTCCCACCAACACAGCATAATGGAAATGATTTGTAGCTGTATGAACTGTAAGGCAAGTCTCATGTATGGATTAAAGCAGGCAGACAGGCAGGCAGGCAGACAGGCAGGCAGGCAGGGTGGGTTCTCCTTTGGCAGAGGCAGGCAGACAGGCAGACAGACAGACAGGCAGACAGGCAGACAGGCAGGCAGACAGGCAGACAGGCAGACAGGCAGACAGACAGGCAGACAGGCAGGCAGACAGGCAGACAGACAGGCAGACAGGCAGGCAGACAGGGTGTAAGATCTCTCCCCTGACAGACAGGCAGACAGACAGACAGGCAGACAGACAGACAGGCAGGGTGTTAAAGCGCTCCCTCTGCCAGTTTACAGCCTCCTTATTCATCCTTCAGTCCCTCCAGAGTCTCCACAGCCTCTTCATTAGTCCTGCTGCCCCCTGTGCTGTACTGCCCAGGGGCAGGCAGGGAAAGGGCCATCAGGGGCCCATCCGTCTGCCATAATGGCCCTGGCTGAGCCCCTGGCACTGATCCTAATACTCAGTGGCCATCTAGGTGACACAGAGTCACACTGGACCTACCAGAGAGGGAAAGTTACTGAGCCCTTTAACACTCTCACTCAGCCAGGATTGAACTAGCTCTCCTAGCCTTTGTTTCTCTCTTTCTCTTTTCTCACATTCTTCCTCTGTCTCAATCGCACTCTCTATATCTGCCACCCTTTTATCCTTTATTTTATTCTGTCTCTCAATCATTCTCTTTCACCTCTTCCGCAGAGGGCACAGTGTTCATTCTGGAGAGGAAAATAGAACTATTCTCCAGCCATCAGTCTCTGTTTCTGTCTCTTTCTCTTTCTCTTTCTCTCTGTCTCTCTCTGTCTCTCTCTCTCTGTCTCTCTCTGTCTCTTTCTCTCTCTGTCTCTCTCTGTCTCTCTCTCTCTTTCTCTCTCTCTCTCTGTCTCTCTCTCTCTCTCTCTCTCTGTCTCTCTCTGTCTCTCTATCTGTCTCTATCTGTCTCTCTGTCTCTCTGTGTCTCTCAGTCTCTCTCTGTTTTTCTGTCGCTCTGTCTCTCTCAGTCTCTTTCTGTCTCTCTCTCTCCATGTATCTCTTTCTTTTTCTCAGTCTCTCTGTCTCTCTTTCTGTCTCTCTCTCTGTCTGTCTCTGTCTCTATGTCTCTCTCTATGTATCTATGTCTCTCTCTGTCTCTCTCTGTCTCTCTCTCTGTGTCTCTATGTCTCTCTCTAAGTCTCTCTCTGTCTGTCTGTCTCTCTCTTTGTCTCTCTGTCTCTCTTTGTCTCTCTGTCTCTCTCGTCCTGCATTCTATCTGGTTTGTTTGTGTGTTTCTCCCTGTGCCAGTCGACATGTCGTGCTCTTCATGTGCCTCTGCCTGGATCTGCGAGCGAATCAGCACTTCACAGGAGAAGCCAAGGGAGGGAGATGCTCTGGTGCATTTTTGAACAGATCCTGTGGAGGGCCGACGTGTGTCCAGCCTTATAGACACAGGCTTGACCAGGCAGACAGGCAGACAGACAGACAGGCAGACAGGCAGACAGGCAGGCAGACAGGCAGACAGGCAGGCAGGCAGGCATTCAGGCTTGCATACAGGCATGCATGCAGGCAGGCAGACAAGACAGTTACCAATACTTAAACACGTAGCTGCAGAAAAGTAGAGTTTGCCTCCCAATATCAATCAGGCCTCTACAGCCTGACTAATGGAGGCTATTGCTGCTGTACATCTTCTGTGTTCAGCACAACCTGAGCGATACTGTAAAGGGACATGTTACAGGTTCCTGAAGAAACCCCACAAATCAGCTTGGCCAGGCTTCTCCCTCAAGAGGCACACACACACACACAGGCATGGACACACACACAGGCATGCACACACAGGCGCACAAACCCACCCATAAACACCCACTGCTGCACACACACACACACACACACCTAATCTAACATACAAGCACTGACCCCTGGGAGAGAATGCTAAAATGGTTTCTTAGCAACCAGCTGTGTGTAATAAGTCTGCATGGAAATAAAAATAAAGACTGAAAGAGAGAGAAAGAGGCAGGAAGTGAGAGAGAGAGAGGAGAGAACGACAGGAAGTGAAAGGTAGCTGAGATAAGGAAGAGATGGAGGAAGAGATGAAGGAAGAGATGAAGGAAGAGATGAAGAGATGAAGGAAGAGATGAAGAGATGGAGAGATGAAGGAAGAGATGAAGAGATGGAGGAAGAGATGAAGAGATGGAGAGATGAAGGAATAGATGAAGAGATGAAGGAAGAGATGAAGAGATGAAGAGATGGAGAGATGAAGGAAGAGATGAAGAGATGGAGGAAGAGATGAAGAGATGGAGAGATGAAGGAAGAGATGAAGGAAGAGATGAAGAGATGAAGGAAAGATATGAAGGAATAGATGAAGACATGAAGAGATGAAGGAAGACATGAAGAGATGAAGGAAGACATGAAGAGATGAAGGAAGAGATGAAGAGATGAAGGAAGAGATGAAGAAATGAAGGAAGAGATGAAGAGATGAAGGAAGACATGAAGAGATGAAGGAAGAGATGAAGAGATGAAGGAAGAGATGAAGAAATGAAAAGATGGAGAGATGAAGGAAGAGATGAAGAGATGAAGGAAGACATGAAGAGATGAAGGAAGAGATGAAGAGATGAAGGAAGAGATGAAGAAATGAAGGAAGAGATGAAGAGATGAAGGAAGACATGAAGAGATGAAGGAAGATATGAAGAGATGAAGGAAGAGATGAAGAAATGAAAAGATGGAGAGATGAAGGAAGAGATGAAGAGATGAAGGAAGAGATGAAGGAAGAGATGAAGAGATGAAGGAAAGAGATGAAGAGATGAAGGAAGAGATGAAGGAAGAGATGAAGGAAAGAGATGAAGAGATGAAGGAAGAGATGAAGGAAGAGATGAAGGAAGAGATGAAGAGATGAAGGAAAGAGATGAAGAGATGAAGGAAGAGATGAAGGAGGAGTTGAAGCTGATCCCCTTATTGGCACCTGTAGGGGCAGTGTTGCCCATAAATTGAATCTCATAGATACACACACACACACACACACACACACACACACACACAGGCTGGGCAGTGTTTCACAGAACATGCAGCTCCACAGCAGAACAGAGGCAGTCAAGGCTTCAGAGATGAACCAGCCACCTTGACATGTGCTGCTGCTCTGAGATCAGCTGTTACTGCTCCTGACACTGTCCATGTGAAGGGATGAGCCACACAGCCACACTGCTGCTGCTCTGAGATCAGCTGTTACTGCTCCTGACACTGTCCATGTGAAGGGATGAGCCACACAGCAACACTGCTGCTGCTCTGAGATCAGCTGTTACTGCTCCTGACACTGTCCGTGTGAAGGGATGAGCCACACAGCAACACTGCTGCTGCTCTGAGATCAGCTGTTACTGCTCCTGTCCATGGGGAGTCTGAAGCACATAACCCTTCACACTCTGAGCTGCTCTCTTCATGTCATCTAGAGATGAAACTGTAGCAGCATGTGACAGAAAACCTTCCTGTCTGGTATAAGACATGATGCATGCCTGTAAGCCTCTGCAAACATATGCATGTGTATTTATGTGTGTGTGTGTATGTGAGTGTGTGTGTGTCTCAAGCTATCTCTGGCTAGCAGCTGCCATGGTGAGGCTTCCCAAAACAAGTGTGAGGCCTTGACAGAGACAGAGCTACTGCACCCTTCTGGATTGTAATAGGAAATTAATTGAGACCATCAATATGGTATTAATCATTCAAGCTCAGGTGCTGAGGTGGTACTTTGCTGACTGCTCCAGAGCTGGCGACACACACACACACACACGCACACACGCACACACACAAACACACACACACACATTAAAAGTTTGACCTGCTGTTTAGGGAGAGTTGGGGAGGAGAGGAGAGTGAGAGATGGGAGGTGGGAAAGGGATGGAGGGAGAGAAGGAGCGAAAACGCTAAAGAGAATCAGAGGTGAAAGTGAGGGAGAGGGGGGCAGAGAGGAAAGGAAGAAGCAAGGAGAATATATATATGTTACCTCTGTTAGCTCTTTTAGCTGTGCTAGCTGTGTTAGCTCTGTTAGCTGTGCTAGTTGTATTAGCTTGTTAGCTGTGCTCGATCTGTTAGTTCTGTTACCTCTGTTAGCTCTGTTACCTCTGTTAGCTCTGTTACCTCTGTTAGCTTGTTACCTCTGTTAGCTCTGTTACCTCTGTTAGCTTGTTACCTCTGTTAGCTCTGCTAGCTCTGCCAGCTCTGTTAGCTCTGTTAGCCCTGTTAGCCCTGTTAGCTCTGTTAGCTCTGCTAGCTCTGCTAGCTCTGTTAGCTCTGTTAGCTCTGCTAGCTCGGTTAGCTCTGTTAACTATGTGAGCTCTGCTAGCTCTGTTAGCTGTGCTAGCTCTGCTAGCTCTGTTAGTTCTGCTAGCTCTCAGGCCCTGGACAGCCGCAGCATTGGCACATACAAGGTAATTATCTCCTGTCTTAAGGAGCTTTGAGTCACAGTCTTTTTAAACTTTCTCTGCTAAATACTGTTTCTACACTGCATAGGGTTAGGGTTAGGGTTAGGTAAGAGGGGATCTGAAAGGTTTGGGTAATTTAAGGGGCCACTTGGAAGATGTTTGTGTTCATTGAGAGAAATATTCCCCTGCACACAGGGCAGCCAAGTTTTCCATAAGGTCTAATCCTGAGCAGGGCACAACATGGTGGGCCAGTGAGCGCTAACGCTAATCAGCCAGAGAACCAGACTGCAGCGACTACATGAAGCTGTTCAGCATAACATGGATCCAAAGGTGTATCACCAAGATGAACGCTTCAACTTATGAATAATACATCACCTGGATACGAGTCCCTCAACACACACACACACTCACAGAGGAGAGGATGGGACACACACACACTCACAGAGGAGAGGATGGGACACACACACACACACACTCACAGAGGAGAGGATGGGACACACACACACTCACAGAGGAGAGGATGGGACACACACACACACACACTCACAGAGGAGAGGATGGGACACACACACACTCACAGAGGAGAGGATGGGACACACATACACACACTCACAGAGGAGAGGATGGGACACACACACACACTCACAGAGGAGAGGATGGGACACACACACACTCACAGAGGAGAGGATGGGACACACACACACTCACAGAGGAGAGGATGGGACACACACACACTCACAGAGGAGAGGATGGGACACAACTGTGTGAGCTGCAGAGGTGTGTGGAGGGCACCATGAGGGCAGCTGGAGGGCACCATGAGGGCAGCTGGAGGGCACCATGAGGGCAGCTGGAGGGCACCATGAGGGCACCATGAGGGCAGCTGGAAGGAGACGTGAGCAGTGCACTAGGTGTTTCACATTCAGACCCAGCATGCTGCATATCAAACAGCCAGGTGGCGGGGGGGAGGAGACCCAGGTAGAGAGGTGGAGGGAAGGGGAGGAGAGGCAGGGAAGGGGGGGGGGAGACCCAGGTAGAGAGGTGGAGGGAAGGGGAGGAGAGGCAGGGAAGGGGGGGGGAGACCCAGGTAGAGAGGTGGAGGGAAGGGGTGGAGAGGCAGGGAAGGGGGGGGGAGGAGACCCAGGTAGAGAGGTGGAGGGAAGGGGAGGAGAGGCAGGGAAGGGGGGGGGAAGACCCAGGTAGAGAGGTGGAGGGAAGGGGAGGAGAGGCAGGGAAGGGGGGGGGGAGACCCAGGTAGAGAGGTGGAGGGAAGGGGAGGAGAGGCAGGGAAGGAGGGTGGTGGATAGGGAAGCCCCTCCCCAGCCTGGTCCCTGTGGTGTCAAGGTTGAACCCATGACATTTTTATGAATTGGGCTTTAGGAAAGATGAAGATTGATCTGGATGGGAAGGCAAATAAGATGGGCAAAGTCCCGCGTCAGCTGAAAGCAGGCGGGTTGAGGAGGGGAAGTGGAGGGAGAAACACATTAACACAGGTCTGTTCCTGGGAGACAGTTTGGTAATGAGTACTTCCTCTGCACACACAACACTGTAGAGAGGACATACGCACAGCTTCACAAGCTGATTGGTCCACGGGTGTGGGCTGTGTCTCTCCTGTGTATGTGATCTCTGATTGGAGGCCCAGTGTTTGAAGTGCATGTCAGTGTTTGAGCTCTGATCAGCTCTGGGTTGTTGGATGGACTCAGATCTCGTCAGTGATATATGCTCTGCTCTCAGCTCTGGACCACTGGAGCCTGTCAGGACTAACAGGCTGCTCTGGGCTGATGCTGGGAGATTCTGCCGGACAGCACTTCTGAAAGCAGGCTGTAGATGGCGCTGTCCGTGGTCCTGGCAAGGGCTCAGTCTGGATAAGGCAATTTCAGAAGCAGCTCCAGCTCCCTTCAGTGGTGCTGCAGGAGAGGGTTTAGAGGAGGGCCTCGCTCGGCAGGAGAGGGTGTAGAGGAGGGCCTCGCTCGGCAGGAGAGGGTGTAGAGGAGGGCCTCGCTCGGCAGGAGAGGGTTTAGAGGAGGGCCTCGCTCGGCAGGAGAGGGTGTAGAGGAGGGCCTCACTCGGCAGGAGAGGGTGTAGAGGAGGGCCTCGCTCGGCAGGAGAGGGTGTAGAGGAGGGCCTCGCTCGGCAGGAGAGGGTGTAGAGGAGGGCCTCGCTCGGCAGGAGAGGGTGTAGAGGAGGGCCTCGCTCGGCAGGAGAGGGTGTAGAGGAGGGCCTCGCTCGGCAGGAGAGGGTGTAGAGGAGGGCCTCGCTCGGCAGGAGAGGGTGTAGAGGAGGGCCTCGCTCGGCAGGAGAGGGTGTAGAGGAGGGCCTCACTCGGCAGGAGAGGGTGTAGAGGAGGGCCTCGCTCGGCAGGAGAGGGTGTAGAGGAGGGCCTCGCTCGGCAGGAGAGGGTGTAGAGGAGGGCCTCGCTCGGCAGGAGAGGGTGTAGAGGAGGGCCTCGCTCGGCAGGAGAGGGTGTAGAGGAGGGCCTCGCTCGGCAGGAGAGGGTGTAGAGGAGGGCCTCGCTCGGCAGGAGAGGGTGTAGAGGAGGGCCTCGCTCGGCAGGAGAGGGTGTAGAGGAGGGCCTCGCTCGGCAGGAGAGGGTGTAGAGGAGCGCCTCGCTCGGCAGGAGAGGGTGTAGAGGAGGGCCTCACTCGGCAGGAGAGGGTGTAGAGGAGGGCCTCGCTCGGCAGGAGAGGGTGTAGAGGAGCGCCTCACTCGGCAGGAGAGGGTGTAGAGGAGGGCCTCACTCAGCAGGAGAGGGTTTAAAGGAGGGCCTCACTCAGCAGGAGAGGGTTTAGAGGAGGCCCATGTTGTGGTACAACACCATGGGTGTGAACATTAGAGGAAATGATGTCATCAAACAGAGCATTCTTCAAAGGCGTTTGTGTGTCTGTCCATGTGTGTGAGGGAGCATGGCCCTTTGATGTGGCTCTGGGGGGCCTGGCCAGCTTGCAGGAAAGGAACAGAGCTGAATCCACCAGAGAGAGATGGCCCCTGGGGCCCCGGGCACCCCCCCCCCACCTCCCTCTGATCAATACTGACTCTTAATCACTACGGACATTCTGCTATCTGTCCCTCCCCCTCTCTCTTACCCCCTTTCTCTCGCTTACCCTCTGCTTCTCTCTCTGCCTCTCTCTCTGCCTTTATTTATCTCTCTCTCTCTGCCTCTCTCTATTGCTCACTGCCTCGCTCTCTGCCTTTATTTCTCTCCTCTCCGCCTCTCTCTCTCTCTCCCTCTTTCCTAATTCTGACGCCTCCAGTCTCAACCACACTCAGCATAATTAGCTGCCACTGTGTAGATGTGGGTGTGTGTCTCCAGCCTGTGTGACCTGTACTGGATCTGTGTGTGTGTGGTGTCGTCATGGGTCTGTGTGTGTGTGTGTGTGTTCAGGTTTATGCTTGGCTTTTCAAATGTGCAAGAGTACAAACAGATAACAGGGAAAAACAGCCTCATATCCTTGGAAAAAGCAACACCAACATAAACCTAGCAAATTATGGGCAACATGCATAAACTTGAATAATAACACAAACCCATATCCCGGAAGCATTCTGCCAGTAATCTAATTGCCTCTGTGCTGTTTTTACCCTAATAAACTAATGAATGTGGCTGGACTGCAGCTCAGGGTAGCACAGATGCAGCAGTAAGTAGCAGCGATGTAAAAAAGGCCATCCTGCATTCAGAACGTTAGACTCATTTGCAGGATAAATAATTACAGGCCAGTGGAGCAGGCATCAATCCTGGAAGTCCGACAGAGACCTCGCTGGGAAGCATCTCACCCACAAGCCAAGCCTCCATTTAGCTATTAGTCTGGGGTCTACAGGCTAATTTGTTTGCATCAATAATACATTCAAAGGATTTATCTAACTTGCAAATGAGTGTTCATTTACTGGTCCAAGAGGCAGGGAGCAGAGGAAGGAGCAGCATGGGAGGGCAGCAGAGGAGGGCAGCAGAAGAGGGCAGCAGAGGAGGGCAGCATGGGAGGGCAGCAGAGGGAGGCAGCAGAAGAGGGCAGCAGCGGAGGGCAGCATGGAGGGGCAGCAGAAGAGGGCAGCAGAGAAGGGCAGCATGGGAGGGCAGCAGAAGAGGGCAGCAGAGAAGGGCAGCATGGGAGGGCAGCAGAGGAGGGCAGCAGAGGAGGCAGCAGAAGAGGGCAGCAGAGGAGGGCAGCAGAAGAGGGCAGCAGAGGAGGGCAGCAGAAGAGGGCAGCAGAGGAGGGCAGCAGAAGAGGGCAGCAGAAGAGGGCAGCATGGGATGGCAGCATGGGAGGGCAGCAGAGGAGGGCAGCAGAAGAGGGCAGCAGAGAAGGGCAGCAGAGGAGGGCAGCAGAAGAGGGCAGCAGAGGAGGGCCAGCAGAAGAGGGCAGTAGAGAAGAGGGCAGCATGGGAGGGCAGCATGGGAGGGCAGCAGAGGAGGGCAGCAGAGGAGGGCAGCATGGGAGAAAATGTGAAGGATAAACATCTGGCAGGGAGTAGAGCTACACACCTCCATGAGGCAACTGGAGACTGGGGGGGAGCAGGGGGGGAGCAGGGGGAGCAGGAGGGGGAGCAGGAGGGGAGCAGGGGGTGGGGGGGAGCAGGAGGGGAGCAGGAGGGGAGCAGGGGGTGGGGGGGAGCAGGGGGGGAGCAGGGGGGTGGGGGGGAGCAGGGGGAAGCAGGGGGGAGCAGGGGGGAAGCAGGGGGGAGCTGGGGGGGAGCAGGGGGTGGGGAGGAGCAGGGGGGAGCAGGGGGGAGCAGGGGGGTGGGGGGGGAGCAGGGGGAGCAGGGGGTGGGGGGGGAGCAGGGGGGGAGCAGGGGGTGGGGGAGGAGCAGGGGGAGCAGGGGGTGGTGGGGGGAGCAGGGGGAAGCAGGGGGGAGCAGGGAGTGGGGGAGCTGGGGTCTGAGGTGCAGGACGGGGCTGAGGTTCTGGTGAACCACCCTTGGAAGAGCTTCAAGGACAAATGGGAGAGTACACCCCAATACTGTAGGGAGGGAGGGATGGGGGAGGGGGGGGGCAGGAGGGTTGTGATCTCTGGCTTTTGATCTCAGAGCCCATGCTGTCATCCTCAGTACCAGCTGGGAGAGGAGAAGAGCAGGAGATGAGCAGGAGAGCAGAGTGGAGCAGTGAATGCTGTGTCTGCGTGCCAAAATCCAGCAGCTTTCAGCAGCTTCCAGAGCTGCTCCCATCCCTCTGCTCCATCCCTCTGCTCCAGCCCTCCAGCCCTCTGCTCCAGCCCTCCAGCCCTCCAGCCCTCCAGCCCTCCATCCCTCTGCTCCATCCCTGTGCTCCAGCCCTCCAGCCCTCCAGCCCTCTGCTCCAGCCCTCTGCTCCAGCCCTCCAGCCCTCTGCTCCAGCCCTCCAGCCCCTCCAGCCCTCCATCCCCTCTGCTCCATCCCTGTGCTCCAGCCCTCCAGCCCTCCAGCCCCTCTGCTCCAGCCCTCTGCTCCAGCCCTCCAGCCCTCTGCTCCAGCCCTCCAGCCCTCCAGCCCTCTGCTCCAGCCCTCCAGCCATCTGCTCCAGCCCTCCAGCCCTCTGCTCCAGCCCTCCAGCCCTCTGCTCCAGCCCTCCAGCCCTCCAGCCCTCTGCTCCAGCCCTCCAGCCCAGCCCTTTAGCCCTCTGCTCCAGCCCTCCAGCCCTCCAGCCCTCTGCTCCAGCCCTCTGCTCCATCCCTCTGCTCCAGCCCTCCAGCCCTCCAGCCCTCCAGCCCTCCAGCCCTCCAGCCTCCAGCCCTCCAGCCCTCCAGCCCTCCAGCCCTCCAGCCCTCTGCTCCAGCCCTCCAGCCCTCTGCTCCAGCCCTCCCAGCCCTCTGCTCCAGCCCCTCCAGCCCTCTGCTCCAGCTCTCCAGCCCTCTGCTCCAGCCCTCCAGCCATCTGCTCTAGTCCCTCTGCTCCAGCCCTCTGCTCCAGCCCTCTGCTCCAGCCCTCTGCTCTAGCCCTCTGCTCCAGCCCTCTGCTCCAGCCCTCTGCTGGAGGGAGAGAGGGAGGGAGAAAGAGAGAGAGAGAGAGAGAGAGAGGGAGAGAGAGAGAGAGGAGAGAGAGAGGAAGAGAGAGGAGGGAGAGAGAGAGAGAGAGAGAGAGGAGAGAGAGGAGAGAGAGAGAGGAGAGGGGGAGAGAGAGAGAGAGAGAGGAGAGGGAGAAGAGAGAGAGAGAGAGAGAGAGAGGAGAGGAGAGAGAGGGGAGAGAGAGGAGAGAGAGAGAGGGGAGATAGAGAGGGAGATATAGAGAGAGAGAGAGAGAGAGAGACGGAGGGAGAGAGAGACAGAGAGAGGGGAGATAGAGAGGGAGATAGAGAGAGAGGAGAGAGAGAGAGAGAGAGGGAGATTAGAGATGGAGAGGAGAGCAGGGTGGAGGGACTGTGTGTAGGGTTAGTGAACAGGACTCCCCTTTGGGACTCAGACCTATGAAAGGAGAACCTGCCGACAAACATCCACTCTGGCTCACATTACCTGCACACACACAACACACACACAACATAACCAGACACACTCCACACACAAAAATAACAAGAGAATAAACAGACGTATGGGCTCAGTTTAATCTGCTCTGAGGGAACTGATGCTGAGAGCTGCTGCATATCTTCAGTGTGATGGCAGCAGGGCTGGAAGATCAGAGGAACATCTCAGCACTCAAAACACAAAGCTGGCAGAAGCAGCTGGACTCTTTGTAACAGATTCATATGACTTCTGTTCTGGTGGATGGACCAGTCATACTGTCCATGTTGAGGGTAGGAGCTGGCCAGGCAGCCAGGCAGCCAGGCAGGCCAG
>CM059320.1:234455-253407 GCA_030340685.1 Protosalanx chinensis
ACCCTGTCCTCCTGTGAGCAGCAGAACCCTGTCCTCCTACAGCAGAACCCTGTCCTTCTACAGCAGAACCCTGTCCTCCTGTGAGCAGTAGAACCCTGTCCTCCTACAACAGAACCCTGTCCTCCTAGAGCAGAACCCTGTCCTCCTGTGAGCAGCAGAACCCTGTCCTCCTACAGCAGAACCCTGTCCTACAGCAGAACCCTGTCCTCCTACAGCAGAACTCTGTCCTCCTACAGCAGAACCCTGTCCTACAGCAGAACCCTGTCCTCCTACAGCAGAACCCTGTCCTACAGCAGAACCCTGTCCTCCTACAGCAGAACCCTGTCCTCCTACAGCAGAACCCTGTCCTCCTACAGCAGAACCCTGTCCTCCTCAAAGACTGGCTGCTGATGGAGAGTGGATCTGTTACCTGGAAACAGTCTCATCTGCTTCCTGCTGTCTTGGCTTGGCTCTGTGGCAGTGGGATGTCTGGGTTTGGTGGGGGAGTCAGGTGGCTGAGCGGTTAGGGAGTCAGGCTAGTAATCAGAAGGTTCCCAGTTTGAATCCTGGCCATGCTAACTCAATGTTGTGTCCTTGGGCAAGGCACTTCACCCCATTTGCCTCAGGGGGGAATGTCCCTGTACTTGCTGTAAGTCACTCAGGATAAGAGCGTCTGATAAATGACTAAATGTAAATGTGATGGTGGTGATTTGAGGTCACAGCAGAAGACACTATATGTATTTAGCTGTGGTCTACCTAGGAGAGGCCCAGTTATCTTATTGATCCATTTAAGGGAGGGAAATATTCGGTCCCTTGCATTAACTATCCTGCTAGCGTGCTTGTGATTGTCATAGTGATCAGAAGCTTAATGCAGTCTGTCCTTATGAGGTACCACCAGGTAAAATTGTTCATCTGTACAATAAAGAGCTCTTTTAGTATAATTTCTGTAATAACTGTTTCAACACCAGCTTGATGGCTTGACTGCACAAGAGAGGTTCACAAACAGAAATTCTCACTATATATATGTTTATCTTGCATAGTTTTACAATGACTGTATAATAGGAAGGAGTGGGTTCATTTGATCTGACCACCTTTACTGTGAACATGTACCTGTTCAATAGGCACCATCACCATTGAATCCCCAAGGCTATGAATGACTTATTATTACATTTTATTCATTGAGCTGAGCAATGTAAAGACAGCTGTATAATCCACATGACATGAGGGGGAGTTGTATGGGATTAAAGGGTTAAAGGTGACCTTTGTACGATTCCTTCAGTAAAACAACGTATAAACTTGTTATAAATATAAACAAGATGTGTATGCTAATGAGGCATGGGGATGGAGGGACAGAGGGGCAGAGGGATGGAGGGACAGAGGGATGGAGGGACAGAGGGATGGAGGGACAGAGGGATGGAGGGACAGAGGGATGGAGGGACAGAGGGAAGGAGGGGCAGAGGGATGGAGGGACAGAGGGATGGAGGGACAGAGGGACGGATGGATGGAGGGGCAGAGGGATGGAGGGACAGAGGGAAGGAGGGACAGAGGGATGGAGGGACAGAGGGATGGAGGGACAGAGGGACGGATGGATGGAGGGGCAGAGGGAAGGAGGGGCAGAGGGATGGAGGGACAGAGGGATGGAGGGGCAGAGGGATGGAGGGATAGGGATAGAGGGACAGAGGGATGGAGGGGCAGAGGGATTGAGGGACAGAGGGATGGAGGGACAAAGGGATGGAGGGACAAAGGGGATGGAGGGACAGAGGGATGGAGAGGCAGAGGGATGGAGGGGCAGAGGGACAGAGGGATGGAGGGATGGAGGGATGAATTAATCAAAAATGATTGAAGGTGGGAAGGATAGGATTGATGTAGGGAATAAGAAAGGGGAGTATCTGGTTAAAGGAGAGAGAGGGGGGGAGAGAGAGAGAGACAGGGATAGAGAGACAGGGATAGAGAGAGAGAGAGAGAGAGAGCTGGTGAACAGCAGAGGAGCCGTATAAAGGTACAGCAGTTCAGTGTAGTAATGGCAGTGATGAATAGCCTGTAGTTCATCAGTGGAAGCCAGGTTGGGGTTTGAAGATTAGATTTGAATACGGCGCTCTGAGTCTCTTCCAGCAAAATAATCACAGGAAGAAAAGCAAATTAAGAATTACTCCACAGAAAATGAACAGATTATCCATGTTTGCCCTTGAAGAGCTGAACCGACATCACCTGACCTGAACAATGAGTGTAGATGAACGGTCAGAGTGGATATTATGGGATATGTGGAACACCAGGCCAGTCTATCAGTGGGACTGTGAATGTGGGCTGAGTTAGTGGGAATGATGATCATGCTAATGAGGATGTACAGTACATCCATATATGGGCACAAGGAAGGTTGTTGCCCCCCTCCTCTTCCTCCCTCCTTTCCTCCCTCCCTTCCTCACCTCCTCTCCCCCTACAACACTGAGAGTAGGTCAGTCTGCAGCCCCAACAGTCCGAAAACCCCCAACACCCCCAACTGCCCCAACAGTCCGAACACCCCCAACAGTCCCAACTGCCCCAACACCCCCAACTGCCCCAACCGCCCCAACAGTCCCAACAGCCCCAACAGCCCCAACTGCCCCAACACCCCCAACTGCCCCAACTGCCCCAACAGCCCCAACAGCCCAAACTGCCCCAACAGTCCCAACCTCCCCAGCAGGCCCAGCAGGTAGTCCCAGCAGTGTGACCTTGTGTTGTCTTGGTGTTCCCAGAGAGAAACAGGAAACATCCTCCCTGTAGAGTTCTGTCTCCCTGCAGGAGGCAGAGAAGATGGCTGACAGCTTTGATCTTGTCCCCACAGCAGAATGACAGGAAGTCTGTGAGCTTTACTTCACTCTACCCTGTGTGTCATATATCACTTGGTTTGAATTGTTTGTGTGTTTGGGGGGGGGGGAGTTATTGTCATTCTTTTGAGCTGTACAGATGTACTGTACTACTGGGTCTCTTAAAGCTACTTCTGCCTTTTGCCCTAAGCAGCAGAGTGACTGTGTATTGATATAACTCAGGTTTGCATTACATGAATGGAGTGTTCATGAATGGATTTTGTTTTGAGTCGCCTACTTCAGGCAGACGACCCATTAACTGTCATTTTGCTCTCATCTCTCTGGCTATTGACATGCTTCAAAATGAAAAACCTATTGAATAATGGAGCGAGGGACTTGATAATTGCAGCCAGTGTGCCGAGGTACCTGATTGGCTGGCTGCTGTGACTTGATGACAGGGGCTTTAGGAAACAGACAGACAGACAGACAGATCTCCACACCAGCCTTGCTACCCAGGTGGCCAGCAGGGGACTAAAATAGTACTCTGTCTGTTGCCAAGGTTACAACATTGACAACATGACATGGCCATTCATTCTCCATACTGTATCTCCCTGGCCTTCTGTGAGAAAGTGGTTGCTAATCTTAGCCCTCAATCTGCCCGCCTGTCAATGTGAGGGGGAGGGTGAGGAGGGTGGCAGTAGAGCCATGGGATGGGACGGGGGGGGCTGGGGACGGGGGCGGTGGGGGGGTTGGGGTCTGCTCTGTCGTCTTGCCTTGCACCCTGTCTCACTCCTCAACACCCACCCCCCCACTCCTCTCCTGTCTCCCCTCAGCTCCCTGATAATAGCCACGCCCCCCCCCCCTCCGCTCCTGTCATGGTGAAATGGGAGCTGTTTCTATGCACCCCCATGTGTCACCCTTCCATTTGCAGGTATGCGCTGGTTTGAGCAGGAGCGCGGCTGAATGGCAGCCGCATGGTGTTCACAATAAAACTGTAATTGAAAGATATGTTATCATGACTGAGTCCCTCTCCCACGCAGAGGAAGTGCTATCAGAGACTCTCCTGCCTAAACAGAAAGGGAACCTCTTTTAATTAATAATACTGGTGCTGAAAGGGGCAACTAGAAGTTGAAACTAGAGGCATGTTTGGCATGAATAAGTTGCCCCCGTCTTTTGTGTTGTGACATTGTCAAATAGAGCTGTGTGCTTAAAGAGGTGACTTATCTGTGGGTAAGGAATTCAAAGTCATGGAGATGAACGGGTTCTTTAAGGTTCAGAGGGTTTTAACTCAAATCTGCTTCTGACAAACACCAGATGCAGCTGTCACATGGTGCCAGACCTTCAACCTAATTGGACGAGAGGACTGGGTGGCTCTCCTGTAACCTCAGAGCTCCACTCTCATTGGTCCTGCTGGGATTGAGATCCCATGTGCCCATGTTGCCTGCAGGTCACTCCAGCATTTTAAAACAGCAGATTTGTACCAAGGCAGATTCAATCTGTAGCAGAGATCCTTTTGATCGCCTGTAGGTCCGTTCTCAGATCTCTGTCTGTAGATCCCTGTAGATCCCTGTCTGTAGAACCCTGTCTGTAGATCCCTGTCTGCGGATCCCTGTAGATCCCTGTCTGTAGATCCCTGTCTTTAGATCCCTGTCTGCAGATCCCTGTAGATCCCTGTCTGCAGATTCCTGTCTGTAGATCCCTGTCTGCGGATCCCTGTAGATCCCTGTCTGTAGATCCCTGTCTTTAGATCCCTGTCTGCAGATCCCTGTAGATCCCTGTCTGTAGATCCCTGTCTGCGGATCCCTGTCTGCAGATCCCTGTAGATCCCTGTCTGTACATCTCTGTCTGTAGATCCCTGTCTGTAGATCCCTGTCTCTAGATCCCTGTCTGCAGATCCCTGTAGATCCCTGTCTGTAGATCCCTGTCTGCAGATCCCTGTAGATCCCTGTCTGTAGATCCCTGTCTGTAGATCCCTGTCTGCAGATCCCTGTAGATCTCGGTCTCTAGATCCCTGTCTGCAGATCCCTGTAGATCCCTGTCTGTAGATCCCTGTCTGCGGATCCCTGTCTGCAGATCCCTGTAGATCCCTGTCTGTACATCTCTGTCTGTAGATCCCTGTCTGTAGATCCCTGTCTCTAGATCCCTGTCTGCAGATCCCTGTAGATCCCTGTCTGTAGATCCCTGTCTCTAGATCCCTGTCTGCAGATCCCTGTAGATCTCTGTCTGTAGATCCCTGTCTGCGGATCCCTGTCTGCAGATCCCTGTAGATCCCTGTCTGTACATCTCTGTCTGTAGATCCCTGTCTGTAGATCCCTGTCTGTAGATCCCTGTCTGCAGATCCCTGTAGATCCCTGTCTGTAGATCCCTGTCTCTAGATCCCTGTCTGCAGATCCCTGTAGATCTCTGTCTGTAGATCCCTGTCTGTAGATCCCTGTCTGTAGATCCCTGTCTGCAGATCCCTGTAGATCCCTGTCTGTAGATCACTGTCTGCAGATCCCTGTAGATCTCTGTCTGTAGATCCCTGTCTGTAGATCCCTGTCTGCAGATCCCTGTAGATCCCTGTCTGCTGTTGCTCCAGTCAGCACTGTCCCTGGTGCAGGGAAGGACAAGCTGGACACACGGCTATTTAACCAGTTTCTTTGTGCAGAACCTTTGTGTTTTTATGATGGTCGCCGTATTCAAGATGTGCACAAACCCATTTCTGCTCAATTGCTCCCAGCGGCAGTCCCAAATAGATTTAGCCATGATACTCTGGGAGGGGAGATTGGGAGCAGAAGAGAGAGCGAGGGGGGAGAGTGTTAGGGGAAGAGGGTGGAATGAGAGAAAAGAAATGGAGGGAGAGGGAGACAGAATGAGAAAAGAGGAAAGAGGTACAGAAATAGCCTGAGAATGAGCGAGTGTGGGCAGGATTTTCAGAGCTCCGTTAAGACGAGCTTTGAATGTGTTTGAATCAGTGGGACTTGATCTGCCATCAGCCTATTTTTATTAGCTGCTTGACAGTGCAGTTAGTGTTTGGATTCCAAGCAGACCCTGCTTTATCCTGAGCTTCAGCTAAGGTTTCACTTGAGGATTCCCCTCACGTCTCCTGTTCCTCCCACTATTCTCTTTAATGGCTTTCCAAGTTCCCTTTTAGTTTTTTAACTGGGCAATTTCAGTGTCACTGGTCACAAATTAGGAAACAAACACGATGGCAATTAGAAATACTTATTGAGCACCTCTCCTCCTCCTTCGTATTTTTATTGTGTGATTCTTCATCCTAATGTCTGTGGAGAATAGAGCAGATATTCAAATGAGTTCCTTCATGATGAGCATTATTGAAGTCCAGATTGGACGTGGCTCTAAATCTTAATTCTTAAGATCTGTATCATGTCATCTGGAGTGGTGTCCATCATCTCCCTGCTCCACCACCTGAGCGATACTTTGTGTTATCTTCAGTTAATTTATGCCGCACTTAATTTGGTCTTGATTATAACGTCCAGAATCAAACGACAGGACATTATCCCCACCACTGGATGATGGGGCCTCCTGGAGAGAGTCACAGGGGCCGCCCCTTCCCTCGTCAGGGGGAAACCCCAGTTCGGATCCTATCTCTGCCAGACAAATCTGGAGGACCCTCTCTTCTGCTGGTGACAGAAGCTGCTCTGCACAATTTTTCTGTTAAACATTCCTCATTACTGCCAGACATGAGAGGCACATGGTGTGGATTTGTCATAGTTAAACCAGGGCTTGGCATCTGAAGAAGACGTAATAAAGACAGTGGTTTATTTAGGATAAACTCCGGTGCTCCTGCTCTAGTTGCCAGAACATATGAGGGGATGAAGTGGCTGTATTCGGTTTGTTGACTCCTAAGATCCTCTCCTTACGCTGTAACAGCCTATTGCATTTGTTGGCTCCTCCATCCCTGCCTCCTCCTCTGCTGCTGAGATTGAATCAGACAGAACCCCAGTCCTCCCTTCAGCATGAGCTGGACACTATTGAATTGCTTGCCTTGTAGATCCACAAGTCTAACTTCTTTAGACTATATTGAATTTACCATCCTGGACGATCAATAATACTAAGTTTTGCAGACTGTATTGAACAGCAGCTTCACACCACACCTAGTGCTGCTAGCTGGCTTCCAGATTGCTTCTGAATCTGCAGACTGTCATGCACGAATGAGCGTGTTCTGGCGCTCCTTTTAAATGAAGAGCATAAGAAGTGATTTGAATAGTGCCGACTGGGTCGTACAGTAAAACACAGGGAGCTTTCGATTGAAAATAAATGTGTTCTGATCCCCAGCAACATGCTGAAGATGGTATCAGACTGTCTTCATGCAGGGCTGCTGCACTGCAAATGTACAGGAACCTGGAAGCCTTTCATAGGAACATACTGACACAGAGAGGTAGAGAGCAAGTGAAGAATGGTTGATTCTCCTAACATATAAAGTTGGATCAAAGCTCCCCTGTACTGTGTCCCAGAGTCATGGTCCAGTTGGCCTCTGGCTGAGGACACCAGCAGATCGCTACAGAGCTGTGGCAGTCAGCGCATTGAGATTCACCATTGGCCTCCTGGGCAATGAAAGGCCTAATAAATAAATCCATCAGAGTGTCTTTGCTCCCTCCCTCCATTCCTCTTTCTCCCTTTTCCCTCCCTACCTCCCTCCCTCCCTCCTCTCCCTCCCTCCCTCCCTCCCTCCCTCCCTCCACTCTCTCTCTCTGGGTCTTGGGATGCAGTCAGGCTGGACATGCCCATGCAGTCTCTGGGCACACATAGATAAGGGATGCCGTTGCTGGCAGGTCTGATGAATGGGTGGCACGCTGCGCCCTGACAGAGACGAATGTGACAGCCCCCGTCCTGCCGAAGGGGGGCGTCGCCAAACCACTGAGGGCTGCTCATGTGACGCTGACCGCCTCCCCCTCCTAGCCGCCTCCCCCTCCTAGCCGCACCCCCTGCTGGCTAAGCCCAAGGCGATAGGTAGATGGAAGCCACTGATGTCAGGGCTCCCTCCCTCCCTCCCTCCTTCCTCCGCGCCCTCCCTCCCTGCCTTCACCAAACACAGGCAGATACATCAGACTCTGTGGAACCTGTAGTAGTAGGTACCTGTAGTAGTAGTAGCATTTTATTAATTTCCAGGCGTGGACATTTGGCCATTATATTATATGGCTGATGATCATGGTCACTACATGACAATCCAAAATGTTTTGAGCATGAATAGCTGAACATCTCCAACCTTCCAGGCCTCGACAGCTGTGTTCTGCTGCTTCACCACCTAAACACATTTGTCATTCATCAATGAAGGTTCCAGAGCTGAGACATGACAGTGATGTAGCTCACCAGAAATAAAGTCAAGGCCTTGAGGTTTGGTAGAGAGCCAGTTAGGCAGACTTGAAGCGAAGAGGACATTAAAAAGGTATAATTATGTAATATCCTGTTCTAATCCTGAGGTTGTTCTTGTGGGGTCTCATGGCAGCACCTGATTGGTTAGTTTGTCTGCTAACTGCAGCCCACTGGGTCTAAACATGCTCTTACTCATTAGACCACACAGTAGTATTAACGAGCTTGGTGAAGACACAACATTAGACTTTGTAATTGGGATGTTATTGGTGGAGGGATGCTGTGTACAGGAACAGTTCAGCTGAGCACACAGGAAACCTTTCCTGATCTTAATCTCCCCGCTGGTGTGGAGTTCTGCTTTCAGAGACTCAGGGCCAAGAGATCGGTTAACGATGGCCTCCGAGCCAAGCATGGGGGAGCACGTCAATGGGAAACTGAGATGATTAAAAGGCTTTCACCGTTCACAGAAGAGAGAGGATCGCTTTCTCTGGTCCTCTCTGCTTTTCAGGGCCTGTGGACAGGCCTGTGTTTCAGCCTCAACACAGCAGACACTCTTCTATTAATAGACTATTGAGCAGTATTGATCCTTGGCTAGCGTGACACATGAGATACAATGAGCCATAGATCCCCAAGTGAAGAGACCTGCCTTTCTTTTCACTTGACCACAATTGCATCTCATTATTGGAGTGTGAAGCTCATTCAAAGACAGCGCCCCCCTCTTCCCCATGTTCCTGGGCACAGGTGGACTGGGGACAAACGCTGACCGTCATTTGGAACGTTTGTCATAAACACAAAGGCTGTTGATCCAGTCATCACAATGGAGACTCTCTGGCCTGGTTAAGCACTAACGACTTCTCTCCAGAATATGAAGCAAGCTTCCAGAACAACCAGTGGTGAAGATAGGCCAGAAGAAACACCCTCTCTGTTCTGTATAACTCCAAACACATCTCTACAGTTACAAAGACATGAGACTATAAGGGCATTCTCTCAATAACACATCTAATGGGCAATTCCAAAAGGTTGCCTTCTTGGTGCTGGATGTAGTGTAATGGATAAGGTGTCTGTTTCGAAGGGACTCTCTGGTCTCCAGACGAGGGAACACAACTCAAACAGCCAAATTAAAACCTGAATAATAGATGTGAGATGCTGGGATGAGACACAAGTGGAGACAGTTGAAATTTCTGCCGTTGCAAAAAAAAAAGAAGCGTAAAGCGTGTAATTGTTCAGGGTTTATAAGTGTACCTGAGATGGATGGAGACGTATATCCCACTGAGACACTCACCTTTACCTGAGGAGCGTAGCCTCTCTATTATGCTGCATGATGCTGCTGGAAGTACCACCAAAACAAGAACCATGCACTAGCTGTTATTGAGGATTGTGTATTTGTGTAAAATTCATGAATCCAACAGTGGAATTGTGAGGCTTATTTTGGAGCTGTTGTGTCTGGATGTTACAGAATGTTAACTAGAAATCCTGGTGACGAAAATCCACTGAGCATTACTCCCTTTCTGCATATCAAAGAGCAGCTGTCATGTTCTGCTCAACCTCCTCTTTCCCAGAAGGCTCGGCTCTCCCGCCCTGCAGGGACGCAGCAAACGCCACAGTTATGAGTGTTGGATCCAACCCCGGAGACCCCCTAGCTCTGAGAGCAGAAACTTCCAGAAGTCCTGAGAGGACTCTGCAGTGTACATCTCCATGAGTCTTTTCAGAACTTTAATAGCACGTTAGGGTTACTAGCTTCAACACATTTCAGTATAACATTTGCTTACATGTCAAGTCCTGTCCAAACCGCCATCATCATCAGAATAGGAACGAGAGAGGGATCGTTAACCAGCCCTGTTTCATGGTTCTCTCCCTGGCTGCTGTCTGAAAGATGCTTCTCTGCTAGGGATGTGATGAGCTGACTGATGGGCTGGCCATCACACAAGAGGCTCTCCACTGAAGTGGTCATGCTGTTACCTGCCTGCAGAATGCTGAATAGAGTACCTCCACCACCTGGCCCTCTGATTACTGCCTGAGTGGCTGCCAGGCTGCTCTCCAGCTACTGCTACCCCCAAACCAGCTCACGGTCTCTGGGCACCGTCTGCTGGTGGAGTCCCTGTCTCTGGTGAGGTCCCTGTCTCTGCTGAGGTCCCTGTCTCTGGTGAGGTCCTCTTCTCTGGTGAGGTCCCTGTCTCTGGTGAGGTCCCTGTCTCTGGTGAGGTCCCTGTCTCTGGTGAGGTCCCTGTCTCTGGTGAGGTCCCTGTCTCTGCTGAGGTCCCTGTCTCTGGTGAGGTCCTCTTCTCTGGTGAGGTCCCTGTCTCTGCTGAGGTCCCTGTCTCTGCTGAGGTCCCTGTCTCTGGTGAGGTCCCTGTCTCTGGTGAGGTCCCTGTCTCTGGTGAGGTCCCTGTCTCTGGTGAGGTCCTCTTCTCTGGTGAGGTCCCTGTCTCTGCTGAGGTCCCTGTCTCTGCTGAGGTCCCTGTCTCTGGTGAGGTCCCTGTCTCTGGTGAGGTCCCTGTCTCTGGTGAGGTCCCTGTCTCTGGTGAGGTCCCTGTCTCTGCTGAGGTCCCTGTCTCTGGTGAGGTCCTCTTCTCTGGTGAGGTCCCTGTCTCTGGTGAGGTCCCTGTCTCTGGTGAGGTCCCTGTCTCTGGTGAGGTCCCTGTCTCTGCTGAGGTCCCTGTCTCTGGTGAGGTCCCTGCCTCTGATGAGGTCCTTTTCTCTGCTGAGGTCCTCTTCTCTGGTCTTTGCTCCACACGGGCTTGTGGAGGTGTTAACTTGGTCTTTGAAGAAGGATAATATCCTGCCGCTCATGTTGTTGATTGTATTTATATATGATACACATCCACTTTATGTTACAGTTGGTAGATAACGATCCTGTCATTGCCAAATGGTGCATTATCTCATTAAAGATGGAGGGCTGTTAGGACATGTTGAAGAGGAGGGGAGGTCTTTAACAAGGGATCTCTGTGGTGTCTTCCTGAAACACACACACACACACAGATGGACGTTGTGTCGAGGGAATCTCACACACTGATCTGAGCGCCCCCCCCGCTCGCCCCCCCTCTCCCCCCACCCCCCCACCATGCTGCTGGAGGAAATGGGACTGAACGAGAGGAGGAAGAGCGGTAGAAGAAGTTAATCACTTCACTAATGCTGTACTTCATCATCTTTTCCTGAGCTGGTGTGCACCCTGGTGCTGCTGCCCCCACAGCGCCCTCTACCTGCTGGTGAAGTCACCCTACTGCCCCCACAGCGCCCTCTACCTGCTGGTGAAGTCACCCTGCTGCCCCCACAGCGCCCTCTACCTGCTGGTGAAGTCACCCTGCTGCCCCCACAGCGCCCCCTACCTGCTGGTGAAGTCACCCTACTGCCCCCACAGCGCCCTCTACCTGCTGGTGAAGTCACCCTGCTGCCCCCACAGCGCCCTCTACCTGCTGGTGAAGTCACCCTGCTGCCCCCACAGCGCCCCCTACCTGCTGGTGAAGTCACCCTGCTGCCCCCACAGCGCCCCCTACCTGCTGGTGAAGTCACCCTGCTGCCCCCACAGCGCCCCCTACCTGCTGGTGAAGTCACCCTGCTGCCCCCACAGCGCCCCCTACCTGCTGGTAAAGTCACTCTGCTGATGCGGACAGGCGCTGGGCTTGTTAGAAAAGGCGCACGCCAAGGACAACAACAGAGGTGAAGCTATTGGTCCTTGAAGGTGAATGAAGCGACCGTCATTGGAGTATGGATTCAGCCGGAGTTGGGCCGTGCATTAAGTAATGCATTAGATGTGCCGGGTGCGAAAGGCTCTTAGTATTCAGAGACGGGCCTCAGAGCCACTAGTGCTCAGTGTGTTTCCTTAGCATAGGCCCACATGTGGTGTTTTGGCCCTGTTTTATTAGTAGCATGTGTGCATGCGTGCATGCAGGACTCGTGCCGTGCACAGAGATAGATCTGGGGCCGGCGGTGAAGGTGAGTGAGTTTAAGCGCGCTGCTCCCTTGGGCTCTTGTTCCGCCGACAGTTACAAACAGGATCTGGGGGAGCTCTGTGCTGGAGCTCTGTGCTGGAGCTCTGTGCTGGAGCTCTGTGCTGGAGCTCTGTGCTGGGTTGCCGTGCATGGCCAGCCGTCAGCCCACAAGCAGAAATATGAGGCGGCGCACGGCGCCCATAACTCACAGTCTGACGGCCACACCCGCCTCACTGCCCTGCCAGGCACCCCCTCAGACCATTACAGCCTCACACACACACGCTACTCTCCTGTATTGAATACTATACCAGCCACGCACAGCCCCCCCCCCCCGTCTCTGGCAGAGGCACCTCACACTTACTGACACACACACACACACACCAGACTCGTATACAATGTGCATACAAACACCTAGAGTCTCTGTAGCTTTCAGTGTTCAGACTGCAGAGTTCATACCTGCTTTCATGTCTTTATTGGTTTTTCAGAGGAACGCTACATCTCATGTGTTTGATCATCCTTAGATCCAGCTGTGTTTTCAGCTCTGGATTCATGTTGTGTTGCTGTTGTGCTGCTGCTGATTACAGTCAGGACTAGGGCAGGGCTGGGGCAGGGCTGGGCTGGGACAGGGCAGGGCTGGGGCAGGGCAGGGCAGGGCTGGGGCAGGGCAGGGCAGGGCTGGGGCAGGGCTGGGGCAGGGCAGGGCTGGGGCAGGGCAGGGCAGGGCTGGGGCAGGGCTGGGACAGGGCAGGGCTGGGGCAGGGCAGGGGCAGGGCTGAGGCAGGGCAGGGCTGGGGCAGGGCAGAGCTGGGACAGGGCAGAGCTGGGACAGGGCAGAGCTGGGACAGGGCAGGGCAGGGGCAGGGCAGGTGACGGTAGATGGTGTATTGTCTGTGTATGGTGGCTGAGTGACAGTGTTACACATGACAGCCCTGGACTGTGATCAGAGATGGGCTTGGCAGGTCTGGATGGATGGATGGATACTTGTCAATCTCAACACACACAAACACACACACACGCTCCAACACATACACTAAAAAACAAACATGCAAACCCCCCCCTGCTCTCCCCGGCCCTCAGGTACATAAACACAGCAGCACATTACAGCAGGGTCGACCAACAGAGATGCAGCCTGCTGCAATGCCCCCATCTCTGGTTCCACTTCATCTCCTTCTAATGGGCCTAATTAATTGATGAATGAGGTCAAACCAGAGACATCCTGGCACGTCTCAATTCAAGTACCCCCTCCCTGCCCCCCAGCCCCCCCTCCAGCCTCCTCTCTGCCCCCCCCCCATCACCCCCCAAGTTGTTTTTTTCCCTACGCAGTGCACCACACTGCCTCCGTGCTCATCTGCATAGGACCTTGAGATGAATGTTAACGATGTTTAATTAGACAAGAGGTGGGATGGATGAAGGTGTGGAGACAGTGTGTGGTCTGAATGGCTGTGATCCCTGCTGAGGAGCAAGAACACAGTGCCACACACACACACACACACACTCACACACACACACGGTCACACACACACACGCACTCACACACACACACACAGTCACACAGACACACTCACACAGACACACACACACACACACTCACACACACACACACACACACACACCTACTCACACAGACACACACACACTCACACACTCACACACACCCACATACACCTTGTGGCTGGTGTATGGAGTGGGTCTCACCATAAATGACCATGAAGGGCCAAGTGTAGCTGACCATGTGACTCCATCATGGGGCTCAGGTTTGGGGACCTCCACAACCATATTTCATGATGATAAAAAGACTGGAGTTCATTGTTAATGTGATATGAATTAAAGCTTTATGAATGCTGCATTAATGTTGGATATTATGTAGTGATGATGATCACCCCATCATATAAAGTCTTATTAACTAACCTTTTATTTCTTGTTAGATGGCTGTCTGGTACTTACTGTCAGGTGCAATGAATCTATAGAAACTCAAGCATTTATATTTGATACAGTCAAATTAATAGCATTTTTTTTTACCATAGTTTCAGACTGTATTAGCTGAATGTAATATTGAGTTTAACATGAATGCCATGAACACTGAATTATGGTAAGAAACTACAAAGGTATTAAATCATTTGAAAGTGTTCAGTTTTCTTGTATTAGGAGAAAAATCCTCATCTGAGGTGTGCTGGCCAGACAGAGGCCTGTCCCTGGGTGTGTCCCTGTATCTATGGATCTTTGTGTCTCTGTGTCTCTGGGTGTGTCTCTGGGTCTCTGTGTCTCTGGGTGTGTCTCTGGGTCTCTGGGTGTGTCTCTGGGTCTCTGGGTGTGTCTCTGGGTCTCTGGGTCTCTGGGTGTGTCTCTGGGTGTGTCTCTGGGTGTGTCTCTGGGTCTCTGGGTGTGTCTCTGGGTCTCTGGGTCTCTGGGTGTGTCTCTGGGTGTGTCTCTGGGTGTGTCTCTGGGTCTCTGGGTGTGTCTCTGGGTCTCTGGGTCTCTGGGTGTGTCTCTGGGTCTCTGGGTGTGTCTCTGGGTCTCTGGGTGTGTCTCTGGGTCTCTGGGTGTGTCTCTGGGTGTGTCTCTGGGTCTCTGGGTCTCTGGGTGTGTCTCTGGGTCTCTGGGTGTGTCTCTGGGTCTCTGGGTGTGTCTCTGGGTCTCTGGGTGTGTCTCTGGGTCTCTGGGTGTGTCTCTGGGTCTCTGGGTGTGTCTCTGGGTCTCTGGGTGGGTCTCTGGGTGTTCCAGAGAGCTGTCCTCAGTTCACTGACAGCACACCAGGCCAGGCAGGGAGAGCAGCACTGATCCAGACCTCCATCACTGAGCTCAGATAATGCATATGTTCCCTCTCTGCTCCCAGATCACAGCATCATCCAGGCTGGGCCTGGGAGCCTGTGTGTGTCCACAGCTGGCTGGATGAACGAGGAACACACACACACACACACACACCACACACACACACACACACACACACACACACACCACACACACACACACACACACACACACACACTCCCCCTGCCTCTCCTCATGGCTGGTTTATCTGGTGGCCAGACAGAGGCAGTGGTGAACACAGAGGATTAACACTCTGCCTGAGGAAACACACTGGATACTGAGGAACAGCAGTACAGGCAACACACACACACACACAAACACATATATACACACACCTGCCCCTAGTTTAAAACAGTGGCTTTCTAAAGTTACCATCTAATACATAATGAAAGTCCTGTCTGTGTGTTTTAGGTTAAACATAGTCTGATGACAGAAAGTGTGTTGTGTTAAACAGCTTCCCAGACACCCCAGTCTGCCCCTCCAGTCTGCCCCTCCAGTCTGCCACCCCAGTCTGCCCCTCCAGTCTGCCCCTGCCCACCCCAGTCTGCCACCCCAGTCTGCCACCCCAGTCTGCCACCCCAGTCTGCCCCTCCAGTCTGCCACCCCAGTCTGCCCCTCCAGTCTGCCACCCCAGTCTGCCCCTCCAGTCTGCCCCTGCCCACCCCAGTCTGCCACCCCAGTCTGCCACCCCAGTCTGCCCCTCCAGTCTGCCACCCCAGTCTGCCCCTCCAGTCTGCCACCCCAGTCTGCCCCTCCAGTCTGCCACCCCAGTCTGCCCCTCCAGTCTGCCACCCCAGTCTGCCACCCCAGTCTGCCCCTGCCCACCCCAGTCTGCCACCCCAGTCTGCCACCCCAGTCTGCCACCCCAGTCTGCCCCTCCAGTCTGCCCCTGCCCACCCCAGTCTGCCACCCCAGTCTGCCACCCCAGTCTGCCCCTCCAGTCTGCCACCCCAGTCTGCCCCTCCAGTCTGCCACCCCAGTCTGCCACCCCAGTCTGCCCCTCCAGTCTGCCCCTCCAGTCTGCCCCTCCAGTCTGCCACCCCAGTCTGCCCCTCCAGTCTGCCACCCCAGTCTGCCCCTCTAGTCTGCCCCTCCAGTCTGCCCCTCCAGTCTGCCCCTCCAGTCTGCCCCTCCAGTCTGCCCCTGCCCACCCCAGTCTGCCCCTCCAGTCTGCCCCTCCAGTCTGCCCCTGCCCACCCCAGTCTGCCCCTCCAGTCTGCCCCTCCAGTCTGCCCCTCCAGTCTGCCCCTCCAGGTTTCAGCTACGCCCTTTTGAGTTTAGACTCCTAATGAACACAGGGAGTAGAGACATGCTGTGTTCCACTGTTCCTCTGCTGTGTTCCACTGTTCCTCTGCTGTGTTCCTCTGTTCCTCTGCTGTGTTCTACTGCTGTGTTCCTCTGTTCCACTGTTCCTCTGCTGTGTTCCTCTGTTCCTCTGCTGTGTTCCTCTGCTGTGTTCTACTGCTGTGTTCCTCTGTTCCTCTGTTCCTCTGCTGTGTTCCTCTGTTCCTCTGCTGTGTTCTACTGCTGTGTTCCTCTGTTCCACTGTTCCTCTGCTGTGTTCCTCTGTTCCTCTGCTGTGTTCCTCTGCTGTGTTCCTCTGCTGTGTTCGTCTGCTGTGTTCCTCTGCTGTGTTCCTCTGCTGTGTTCCTCTGTTCCTCTGCTGTGTTCCCCTGTTCCTCTGCTGTGTTCCTCTGTTCCTCTGCTGTGTTCCTCTGCTGTGTTCCTCTGCTGTGTTCCTCTGCTGTGTTCCTCTGCTGTGTTCCTCTGCTGTGTTCCTCTGTTGTGTTCCTCTGTTGTGTTCCTCTGCTGTGTTCCTCTGCTGTGTTCCTCTGTTGTGTTCCTCTGTTCTCTGCTGTCAGGGATGTGTGTTTGCTGCTGACCTCTGATTTCACACAGCATTGAGCTCCTTCTGTTGTGGACAAGAGAAGAATCTTTATCTGTTAAATAAGTCATTCCTTAACTGAACAGTGAGTTTACCAGCAGAAACATTTGGGAAATGCTGAAAAGGCAGCGAGAGAAACAGGCATGGGGAAAAACCAGCCTGTCTATGGACAGTAGCCAGGAAAACCAGCCTGTCTATGGACAGGGCATAGTGGACTGTGTTTGATGCACTTCCAGGTTGGTGTGTGTTTGTGTGAGTGTGTGTGTGTGACAGAGGAGACCCCATTGGACTGCAGGAGCCAATCACTGAGCACCTGTCTGAAGGTCTGGGACTCCTGATGTACCAATGGAAAAAAACAGCTTAAAATGACATTAGACTTAGAAGTGTGGAAGAAAGGTAGTTGGAGGAGAAGAGGCTGGGAGGCTGGCAGGCTGGGAGGCTGGGAGGCTGGGAGGCTGGGAGGCTGGGAGGCTGGGAGGCTGGGAGGCTGAGAGGCTGGGAGGCTGGGAGGCTGGGAGGCTGAGAGGCTGGCAGGCTGGGAGGCTGAGAGGCTGGGAGGCTGGCAGGCTGGCAGGCTGGCAGGCTGGGAGGCTGGGAGGCTGGGAGGCTGGGAGGCTGGGAGGCTGGGAGGCTGGGAGGCTGGGAGGCTGAGAGGCTGGGAGGCTGGGAGGCTGGGAGGCTGAGAGGCTGGCAGGCTGGGAGGCTGAGAGGCTGGGAGGCTGGCAGGCTGGCAGGCTGGCAGGCTGGGAGGCTGGGAGGCTGGGAGGCTGGGAGGCTGGGAGGCTGGGAGGCTGGGAGGCTGAGAGGCTGGCAGGCTGGCAGGCTGGGAGGCTGGGAGGCTGGGAGGCTGGGAGGCTGGGAGGCTGGGAGGCTGGGAGGCTGGGAGGCTGAGAGGCTGGCAGGCTGGCAGGCTGGGAGGCTGGGAGGCTGGGAGGCTGAGAGGCTGGCAGGCTGGGTGAAGACAGCAGAACACCAGACTGATGTGCTCCAAGCATCCAAGGTACCTGACTGGACCTGCACACACTCACACACTCTGTCTGACTGTCTCCACAGCACCCAGCAGAGATAGGACTCACGCTCTCATCCTTTTGTTAAACCCTGACATGGCTATTCAGACCCCTTTGTTCTGGGAGGAGAGCCCCATTCACACCCGCCCAGGGAACAAATTGAATCTGGTTGACAATTAATAGCCGTGCAGCATGTTTAATTAAGAGCATGTAGCCAGTGAGGTCCTGGAGATAAACACAGGAGCGCTGAACAGACCACAGCAGCCTCACAAAGGAGGCTCCATCTGCCTGATCGATCCACAGCCTGAAAGAAGGCTTCACAAAGAGGACAGCACAGCCCTGCACTACCTCACTGTTTATCTCCTCTCTCTCTCTCTGTCTGTCTGTCTCTCTGTCTCTGTCTCGCCCTCTCTCTCTCTTTCTCCCTCTTTGTCTCTCTCTCCCTCTCTCCCTGTTGCTCTCTCTGGCTCTCCTCTCCCTCTCCATAGCTCCACAGTTTGAGAGGGGCCAGAGATGTTAGACTGATACGGTCCTGCAGATGGACCCTGCAGATGGACAGACAGGAAGTGAGGGGCAGGGCAGGCAGCATGGTGGCTATAGTCTCACCCAGGCTGTTCATTAGCTGCTAACATGCTTTTGATAGAGACGACCTTGATGATGATGATGATGACGATGGTGAATGTGTTGGTTAGTCATTGATGCATGTGTAGGCTGAGGTGAGCCTGGTCCTGTCATAGAGAAGGTAAACTCTGAGAGTCAACAGGAGCAGAGGCCTGTCTGACTGTCTGTCTGTCTGTCTGCCTCTCTGTCTGACTGACTGACTGACTGTCTGACTGTCTGTCTGTCTGTCTGTCTGTCTGACTGTCTGATTGTCTGTCTGACTGTCTGTCTCTCCGTCTCTCTGGCTGTCTGTCTGTCTGGACGTCTGTGACCTTCACACACCCACATTCCCGCTATTGTAACATGAACACAAGGAGGCAGAAAGCCAACAGAGGCACAAAGTCTGTGTGTGTGTGTGAGAGAGGGTGAGAGAGAGAGAGAGAGAGAGAGAGAGAGGTGAGAGAGAGAGAGAGAGAGAGAGAGAGAGAGAGAGAGAGAGAGAGAGAGAGAGGGAGAGAGAGAGGGAGAGGGAGAGGGAGAGGGAGATACAAAGACAGAGAGGGAGTAGAGAGGATAGAGGATGACAGGCTGTCTTATAGACCAACAATAGGCCAGCTGAAATGCTGGACAGATAGTCCAAACACACTT
>CM059320.1:253907-300284 GCA_030340685.1 Protosalanx chinensis
TCTCTCCCTCTCTCTCCCTCTCTCTCTCTCCCCCTCTCCCTCTCTCTCCCCCCTCTCCCTCTCTCTTCCTCTCTCTCCCTCTCTCCCTCTCTCTCCCTCTCTCTTCCCCTCCCTCTCTCTCCCTCTCTCCCTCTCTCTTCCTCTCTCTTCCTCTCTCTCCCTCTCTCTCTCTCCCCCCTCTCCCTCTCTCTCCCTCTCTCTTCCTCTCTCTCCCTCTCTCTCTCTCTCTCCCTCTCTCTTCCTCTCTTTCCCTCTCTCTCTCTCTCCCTCTCTCTCTCTCTTCCTCCCTCTCCCTCCCTCTCCCTCTCTCTCCCTCTCTCCCCCTCTCTCTCTCTCTCCCCCCTCTCCCTCTCTCTCCCCCCTCTCCCTCTCTCTTCCTCTCTCTCCCTCTCTCCCTCTCTCTCCCTCTCTCTTCCCCTCCCTCTCTCTCCCTCTCTCTTCCCCTCCCTCTCTCTCCCTCTCTCCCTCTCTCTCCCTCTCTCTTCCCCTCTCCCTCTCTCTATTTATTTGTCTGTTCTCTCTCTTTCCACCCATTTCTCTATTTCTAACTGTTCCTCTACCTTGCACCTTTATCTCTCGTCCCCCATCTTTTCTTTTACTCTCCCCCCTCTCCCCCCTCTCCCCCCTCCCCAGTCCAGATGGACTGAACCTTGATCTGGACAGTAATGCTCCCTGTTCCCTAGAATGGGAGCGTTGGGCGTGTTGCAGCATTAGCGCTTAACAGGCCGTGAAATAGCCGCCTGCCTTCCTGACGTCTCCTCATCACTCCAGGTGAGCCGGCCAGGCGGCTGCACCAATGAGCACGCAGCACCCCGGCTCCCAGCATGCATCTGGGGTACCTAAGGAGAGATGTCCGCCAGTGATTATCTTACCACCTCTGTCCTCAGTGCTGCCTCACGTACTGTACTTAGTGAGGCCTCTGGCTCTCCTCCCTCTTTCTACCTCCCTCCTCCTCTCTACCTCCCTCCTCCTCTCTACCTCCCTCCCCTTCTCTACCTCCCTCCCCCTCTCTACCTCCCTCCCCCTCTCTATCTAACCCTAAGGTCAAGCTGCTGACCTATAGCACAGCCAGGTCTCAGCCAGCTCTCCTCTCCAGCTGTGTGTGATCTATGTTGAGCAGCCACCCAGCTCAGCTCATCAGACTCACACACTCTAGCTTCCTGAGGAGCTCTTTAATGCTACACCTTGACTTTCCACAAAGTCCCCTTTACATGCCCTCCCCCTCCACACCTCCCCCTCCACACCTCCCCCTCCACACCTCCCCTCCACACCTCCCCTCCACCCCCCATTCCATTATTTCTGTGCTTTAATAAACTCCCCCAAACACAGATCGATTTCTCTTAAGTGAAGGTGGCAGTGTCTCTGACTTATTTCATTACTGCCTGCTAATTACACCGATTGAAATGAACTCTGCTTTTAAGGTGCCCTGCCCCCCCCCCCTCCCCTGACTCCACACACCTCAGCCAATACTGGTAACACTCTGACCAATACCCCCCCCCTGCAACCCCTCCCCCCCCTCCATCACTCCCTCTCTCTTCCCTCCTCCTCCCTTTCTTCCCTCCCCCTCCTGCACCCACTCTCCTTCCTTCAGCCTTCACCTCCCTCCCTTCCACCCACAGTTAATGTCTCCTCCTCAGTTTGTCCCAACACAACGTCCCCAGTTGGGTCTGTCCTAATGTCCTAAAACGTGATCTCAGCCGTGCTACTGTGCAGTGAATGAAACTAAAGAAGCGAGCTGGTGGCTCAATCACCTCTGTTCATTGATAATAATGAAGACAAATGTCAAAGCTGTGGCTGCTAATGTCCTAAAGGAGGGGGGACACCATGCTGCCTCAGTCACATGACCTCCAGTCACATGACCTCCAGTCACATGACCTCCAGTCACATGACCTCCAGTCACAGGACCTCCAGTCACATGACCTCCAGTACAATGCTGCTATTGTCTCTGTTGGAATTGATATGCAATGATAGCCAGCAAGCGTCCCTTCATATTGATCAATACATGAAGGTTTCGTATATCTGTAGTAGGACTATCTTCAGACTTGCTTAGTGTGGTTATGTGCAGGTGTGTGGTTAGTGTGTTGGGGACAGGTGTGTTTTGAGGTGCAGGTGTGTGGTTAGTGTGTTGGGGGACAGGTGTGTGTGTGTTTTGAGGTGCAGGTGTGTGGTTAGTGTGTTGGGGGACAGGTGTGTTTTGAGGTGCAGGTGTGTGGTTAGTGTGTTGGGGGACAGGTGTGTTTTGAGGTGCAGGTGTGTGGTTAGTGTGTTGGGGGACAGGTGTGGTGTGTGTGTGTGTTGAGGTGCAGGGGTGTGGTTGGTGTGTTGGGGGACAGGTGTGTGTGTGTGTTTTGAGGTGCAGGTGTGTGGTTAGTGTGTTGGGGGACAGGTGTGTGTGAGAGTGTTGAGGTGCAGGGTGTGGTTGGTGTGTTGGGGGACAGGTGTGTGTGTGTGTTTTGAGGTGCAGGTGTGTGGTTAGTGTGTTGGGGGACAGGTGTGTGTGAGAGTGTTAGATGTAGGTTTCATTATAATGCCGTTGTTATGGTGATACAGATTTAGCTGCAGATATATTTAGATTGTTCAACCAGATGTGAAAATCAGGAAGTGACAGCACCCATGCCTCCACCTTTACTCTGGTCTAACTAAGAATCAGATAACTGGTGAAGGTCAAGCCTCAGGCACCTCCCTGCCATCCCCTCCCTGCCATCCCCTCCCTGCCATCCCCACCCTGCCATCCCCTCCCTGCCATCCCCACCCTGCCATCCCCTCCCTGCCATCCCCACCCTGCCATCCCCTCCCTGCCATCCCCACCCTGCCATCCCCCTCCCTGCCATCCCCTCCCTGCCATCCCCACCCTGCCATCCCCTCCCTGCCATCCCCTCCCTGCCATCCCCACCCTGCCATCCCCTCCCTGCCATCCCCTCCCTGCCATCCCCTCCCTGCCATCCCCTCCCTGCCATCCCCTCCCTGCCATCCCCTCCCTGCCATCCCCTCCCTGCCATCCCCTCCCTGCCATCCCCTCCCTGCCATCCCCTCCCTGCCATCCCCTCCCTGCCATCCCCTCCCTGCCATCCCCACCCTGCCATCCCCTCCCTGCCATCCCCACCCTGCCATCCCCTCCCTGCCATCCCTCCCTGCCATCCCCTCCCTGCCATCCCCTCCCTGCCATCCCCTCCCTGCCATCCCCTCCCTGCCTCCCTCAAGGATTTCCAATCTTTATTTGAACTTATATGACTGTCTGTTAAACAACTGTGAGCTGTCTGCTTTTGTAAAGACAGTAAATCGATTGTCTTCCTCCTGGTCTCATCTTCCTCCTGGTCTCATCTTCCTCCTGGTCTGCATTATTATTCAGTGTTCTTCTTCAGGACTGCAGACTTGGCAACGCTTCCTGTTAGAAACACCTTAAAGGGTTAAGACTGAAGCCCAGTTACCATGACTACACCTGCACACCTTCCTCTTGTATAGTCAGTAGGTGTGATCTGGCACCTGAGCTAAACAAACTCCTTCAGACCAGATCCACATCCAGAGTCTTTACTCTTCAGACTTCTGGGAGCTGAAGCTCTAGATCAGGGGTGTCCTGAAGGTTTTAGATGTTTCCCTGCTCCAGCACACCTCCACAGAGCTTGATAACGACCCTTCATTAGAATCAGGTGTGCTGGAGCAGGGAAACATCTTAAATCTTCAGGACAGTGGGCCCTGAGGACCAGGATTGGACACCCCTGCTCTAGATGCTCATATCCACTATGGTTCCAGTCCAGGCTGCTATCAGCAGCTCTCAGCATGGGACATGTATGAACCAGGCAAGTGTTCCAGCGATAACATCTAAATGAGTGTTATGATGTTGTTATTACAGTTCACACACACTGTGTCACCCAGAGCTCCAGATCAGCCAGGGTTTCTTTCTCAGTCCAGTCTCATTAGCTTCCCTCTTTCACTTCACACAATCACTGAATCACTCAGTAGCAGTTAAGCCTCAGCTTAGCGTTTAATGCTGACCTCGCTATCAACACTTCAATCCAACAGAAGGCTTTGGGGGGCTAATTTGAGGTGGATGTGGGGGGTGGGGTTAGTACTGTGGGGTTAGTACTGAAGGATGTGGGGTTAGTACTGTGGGGTTAGTACTGTAGGATGTGGGGTTAGTACTGTAGGATGTGGGGTTAGTACTGTAGGATGTGGGGTTAGTACTGTAGGATGTGTGGTTAGTACTGTAGGATGTGGGTTTAGTACTGCAGGATGTGTGGTTAGTACTGTAGGATGTGGGTTTAGTACTGCAGGATGTGGGGTTAGTACTGTGGATGTGGGGTTAGTACTGTGGGATGTGGGGTTAGTACTGTAGGATGTGGGGTTAGTACTGTAGGATGTGGGGTTAGTACTGTAGGAAGAGCTTGAGAGAGAGAGAGGGGGGGGGAGGGAGGGAGAGCAGTACAGAGAGAAACACACACACAAGACACAATACCTGATCCTAAACTTAATGAATGTCTTTCACAAATCATCCCTGTTGTCTCCCTGAGGCAGGAACGTTGGGTTAAACCCTCTTTATTGTGTTTGTTTCCTATCATTTTCCAGCTGGTAAGTTTAGGAAGCTCCCAGTTCTGTCTCACCAGATGTGACTAAGAGATGCCAACTGTTCACACTGAACAGGGGGGCAGGGGGGGAGCAGGACATCATGGTGTTTATCTATCTCCCTACCTCTCTCCCTTCCTCTCTCCCTTCCTCTCTCCCTCCCTCTCTCCCTACCTCTCTCCCTACCTCTCTCCCTTCCTCTCTCCCTTCCTCTCTCCCTCCCTCTCTCCCTCCCTCTCTCCCTTCCTCTCTCCCTTCCTCTCTCCCTACCTCTCTCCCTACCTCTCTCCCTTCCTCTCTCCCTTCCTCTCTCCCTCCCTCTCTCCCTACCTCTCTCCCTCCCTCTCTCCCTACCTCTCTCCCTTCCTCTCTCCCTCCCTCTCTCCCTTCCTCTCTCCCTTCCTCTCTCCCTTCCTCTCTCCCTTCCTCTCTCCCTTCCTCTCTCCCTTCCTCTCTCCCTCCCTCTCTCCCTTCCTCTCTCCCTTCCTCTCTCCCTCCCTCTCTCCCTTCCTCTCTCCCTTCCTCTCTCCCTTCCTCTCTCCTCCCTCTCTCCCTTCCTCTCCCCCTCCCTCTCTCAATCTCTCCCTCCCTCTCTCAATCTCTCCCTTCCTCTCTCCATTCCTCCCTCTCTCCCTTCCTCTCTCCCTCCCTCTCTCAATCTCTCCCTCTCTCAATATCTCCCTTCCTCTCTCCCTTCCTCCCTCTCTCCCTTCCTCTCTCCCTTCCTCTCTCCCTCCCTCTCTCAATCTCTCCCTCCCTCTCTCTGATCTCCCTCTTTCTCTCCCTCTCTCTTTTTCTCTCTATCTTTCTCCCTTCCCCCTCTCTCTGATCTCTCAAGGTTGCAAATGGTGAGGAACATGAATGAGTGTGTTGATGTGTAGGGGGTCTGGGGGGTCTGGGGGTCTGGGGGGTGGGGTGGTGGTGGTGGTTGTGGTGGGGGGGGGGGGGGGGGTGGGGGGTTAGACCTGAGGTTGTAAATAAGGTTTTGTTTGGTTAGTTGGTAGTTCTGACTGCCCAGTAAAGTTACCTTTCAAAGTCAGAGTCTCTCTGTCTCTCTCTCTCTAAACTCCTCTTCTTCAGCCTGGGTCTCCAGCAGAATCTCTTTTTTAATGAGCTTTCTGCTCATTCACAGACGTCCATTTGATGGGTGCAGCTTGTCCAGAGGACCACAGGGTCAGAGGAGCTCTGCCTACTGAACAGAAACACACAGTGAAGTTCTGTCTGAAAACCTTGTAAAATGCATGATATGGATCGAGTGAAACGCCTTGTCTTCCTCATGGGGATCCGCTGCAGCTTTAATGTCCAGCATGTTGGCCTGACAGCCTGTCAGTCTACGGACCTGTGCTCTGTATGAAGAGGGGCCTTGTGGCCCTTCACTCGCACTGTGCTCCAGTGGTAAAGACAGTTGTCTGTAGAGGGGCCCTCTCCTCATATCCAGCTGGCCCTTAGGGCTCCTCTGCTTTCATCTCTCTGAGAGAGCGAGGCGCAGGGTGTTCTGGTGATCCGACCCCGGGATTGGAGGTGGATCACTGGGTGACGTGGTCTTGACGCAGCAGCAGAACCTCCAGTCCTCCAGTCTCACGTCTGAACGCACTTTTCAAAGGAAGTTATTTTTTTCTGCTCCGTCGGCAGAAATCTGTGCGTATTGACTTTAGCAGAAGTGTTGTATTTCTAAATCCTCCAGTGGCTACATGAAGTACAGGATATCTATCCAGCTCACACGCACGCTACCTTACAGCATGTGCGTCTTCTGCCAACCATCTTCTGTCTCCATCACATGTATTATTAAAGGCTGGCGCAGAAGTTTCAGAGTAATTTGTTGCTGTGTCTGATAAACCCACAATGTTCCAGAATCCAGTCTTCAAACGAGTCTTAATGAGTGGAGCAGCGTAGTTCAAACAGAATCAGAAAGTGTTTATGTCAAAAGTTCCATCCAGGCGAAGAAGTCTTTCCTCAGAGTGTTAGTAGGAAGGATATTTAACATGAAAGATGTTTAATGGGAGTTTAACAGAGAAAACAGGCTAAACCTTTAAGCTTAAGGCAACAGGAAAACATTTAGACAGGGAGAACCTTATCTCCTGTTCTCTACCTGAGGTTCTTCTGTTTGTCAAGTGCCTTGCAGTTGGGTTCTGATGTTCCATGTTCTTCATAGAACACTGTCACGGTTCCACACTGGTATTGTCTGATTGTTTTGGGTTCTGGGGCTTAGGAGAAATGAGAATATCTTGTGACTATATTTTCATTATGCATCGCAATGTGCCGGAGTAATTAGCTAGGGGCCACTGAGTGTGCAGTGGCTGGTGTTTTAGTGTGGGGCCCCTGTTAATGTCACTGTCCCCAGCATTGATGCATGCCTGCAGACACACACACACACACACACACTGTTGAAGCGCACACACAGATCCTGGAAGAAGCTCTAACCACAAAGCTGCTGTCTAGGACACAGAAATAGAGGCAAAAAAGGGAGTAAAAAGATGGTGGAAAGCAAACAGTGATGAGAAGCAGAGGGGAGGATGGGAGGTGGGGGGGAGGAGGATGGGAGGTGGGGGGGGTGAGAGGTGGATGGATTGTGTGTGGGGGGGAGGATGGGGGGGGTTGCTGAGCGAGGAGAGAGAAAGCTCGCATGAACGATATATAGCCCCTGGCAAACAGAAAACAATTGTCACACTGCCTCCCATAACCCAGTTTCAACCTTAAACTGCAGATTTTTTTCACTCAATTAATTTCAACACATTGGAGCAAAGGCCTTGGATGGAGCTGGGCTTTTATGTACTGCTGCCTAGAACTCTCTCTCCCTCTCTCTTTCCCTCTGTCGATCTCTCTTTCTGTTTCCCTCTCTCTCTCTCTCTCCCTCTGTCGATCTCTCTTTCTGTTTCCCTCTCTCTCTCTCTCTCCCTCTGTCGATCTCTCTTTCTGTTTCTCTCTCCCTTTCCCTCTCTCTCTCTCTCCTCTGTCGATCTCTCTTTCTGTATCCCTCTCTCTCTCTCTCCCTCTCTCTCTCTCTCCCGCTGTCGATCTCTCTTTCTGTTTCCCTCTCTCTCTCTCTCTCCCTCTCTCTCTCTCTCCCGCTGTCGATCTCTCTTTCTGTTTCCCTCTCTCTCTCTCTCTCTCTCTCTCACTATCTCTTTTTACCGTGTGATGACATGCTGTGCTTATAGTTACAGACTAATGTAGTGTGTAACACATACGGTAGTGTGTGACCTTAAACAGGGCTCTTTGTTATTGTGTTTTATAGTCAAGGTCGTAGGATTGACCTTGACATGGGGGGAGGGGGGGAGGCTACGCCAATGTTACTGCAATAAAATACCAAACTGAGATGAAAGAAGAGGATCCCTCGCACACAATGATTATCCTCAATAGGCAATATTTATGGAAATATGTTAGAAGTTGCTTTGTGATTTGTCGTGTCAGAGCAGTTGAATAGAGGATCATGCTGTTGCAGAGCACTCTAATGACACTCTAATGACACTCTAATGACACTCTAATGACACTCTATTGACACTCTAATCACACTCTAATGACACTCTAGAGTGAGACTCTAGAGTGAGACTCTAGAGTGAGACTCTAGAGTGAGACTCTAGACCGATGCTTGCCTCTTTCCTGTCATTATGGAAAGCTGATGGGAAGCTTGTGCATTTGGTGTGTAAACACAGAATTTACGAAAATTGACAAACAACAAATTTACAAAATATGTTAATATATTGATACGGATCCCTTGTTTTGGAATTTCAACATTAAGTAATATTAGTCAGGGATTAAACACACACACACACACACACTTGTTGGTTTCCATTATTTAGAGCACCAGAAACAGACTTTTCCTGTTACCTAAAATCTTATTCCTGTTCCGTCTTGCTGTCCAATCAGCAGAGAGCAGTTGCACCAGCACAGTCAGGAAGTAAACAGAGCCAGGCATGCCAGCAGCCAATCAGACCTGCTGGCTGCAGCATACTTGCAGCCTGGGGGCAGAAAGCTGGAGAGGAGGCAGGAGAGAGGAGGAGAGGAGAGAGGAGAAGAGGAGGAGAGGAGGCAGGAGAGAGCTGGAGAGGAGGCAGGAGAGAGGAGGAGAGGAGAGAGGAGAAGAGGAGGAGAGGAGGCAGGAGAGGAGGCAGGAGAGGAGGCAGGAGAGGAGGCAGCATGCTGGGGCCAGCATGGTAATAGCTGCCTGTACTGCTTGTGTGTTTGAATGTGTGTGTATAAGTGTGTGTATGTGTGTAGGTGTGTGTATGTGTGTAGGTGTGTGTATGTAGGTGTGTGTAAGGGTCTGGAACAGCAGGATCTGTGTGCATGTGTGTGCTGCTCACACAGAAGCTCATGGCTGGAGCTCAGCGGGGAGGAGATCAGCTGGGTACCCACCCAGGAGAGGCAGGGTGCTGGGGTGGTTCACCTGGCTGGAAGCCTGTGTCTCTCAGAGGAGGACAGTCTCAGGTCAGACAGGGATGACCAGCAGAGGTGTGGTGCTCCTTATTGGTTTAGATGCCAGTGCTAACAGCTAGCAGGCTGGGGCTGACAGGCTGACGGATGGTTAGCATAGCTAAGTGATGGATGAATCTAGAAAGCAGACAGTGGAAGAGCTGTGCTCCATAATGTACACTGGCATCCCTTTGATCTGACCTCTGAAAATGAAACATTATTTCCTTGGGAGAGTGTGTGTGTGTGTGTGTGTGTGTGTGTGTGAGAGTGTGTGGAGCAGCTAAGAGGAAGAACGTGTGGGCACAGTATTGGTCACTTCTCATTAAGTGAGTGGGGAGCCGATTGATTTTTTCAGGGCATTTGTGTGCCAGTGTATCTGCCTGTCCAGAGCAGCAGCAGAGCAGCAGAGCAGCAGAGCAGCAGAGCAGCAGAGCAGCAGCAGAGCAGCAGAGCAGCAGAGCAGCAGAGCAGCAGAGCAGCAGAGCAGCAGAGCAGCAGAGCAGCAGAGTAGCAGAGCAGCAGAGCAGCAGAGCAGCAGAGCAGCAGAACAGCAGCAGAACAGCAGAACAGCAGAGCAGCAGAGCAGCAGAACAGCAGCAGAACAGCAGAGCAGCAGAGCAGCAGAGCAGCAAAACAGCAGAACAGCAGAGCAGCAGAGCAGCAGAGCAGCAGAACAGCAGAGCAGCAGAGCAGCAGAGCAGCAGAACAGCAGAACAGCAGAACAGCAGCAGAGCAGCAGAACAGCAGAACAGCAGAACAGCAGCAGAGCAGCAGAACAGCAGAACAGCAGAGCAGCAGAACAGCAGAGCAGCAGAGCCAGCAGCAGCAGCAGAGCAGCAGAGCAGCAGAACAGCAGAACAGCAGAGCAGCAGAGCAGCAGAACAGCAGAGCAGCAGAGCAGCAGAGCAGCAGCAGCAGCAGACAGCAGTAGTTCATCAGTGAGCGTCTACCAACAGCAACACCCAGAGCAGTAGGATGAACAGGCTCTCACCTCCACTTTGCATCATGAGACGCATGAGAAACACTTTTTATTCTCATAAATCTTTTTTAAATAATTTGGTGGATAAAGTTGAAGGACGTTTCTTTCTCCCTTTCTTCTACCTCCTTCTCCCTCCCTCCCTCCCTCCCTCCCTCCCTTCCGCTTGCTCGCTCGCTCCCTCTCTCTTCCTCTATCAACCTCGCTCCCTCTCTCTCCCTCTCTCTCTCTCCCACTCTCTCTCTCTCCCACTCTCTCTCTCGCTCCCTCTCTCTCCCCACTCTCTCTCGCTCCCTCTCTCCCTCCTCCCTCCCTCTCTCTCTCCCTCTCTCTCTCCCTCTCTCTCTCCCTCTCTCTCTCTCTCCCTCTCTCTCACCTCCCCCCCTCCCACCTTGCTCGCTCTGTCTCAGAGTACAATCCTGAGATACAGATTGCCAGTGCTCTGTATTTAATGGCGCCTAATCCCACAGATAGGAGTTAGGGAGCTGTGAGGTCATTTCCTTAGCACCTTTCTCCACAAGCTCATAAAGATCATGTGACTAATGAGGAGCTGCTCCTGCCAGACAGACAGGCAGACAGACAGGCAGACAGGCAGGCAGGCAGACAGGCAGACAGACAGGCAGACAGACAGACAGGCAGACAGACAGGCAGGCAGACAGGCAGGCAGGCAGACAGGCCAAAGAGACCATGTTCTTCTTCACCCATTTCTGATATTAAATCACCAGTCATCTCCAGATTAGAATCACCAGTCATCTCCAGATTAGAATCATTCACGGGGTCCTCATTTATAAAACAGTGCCTAGGATTCTTACTAAAAGTGTACGTACGGCCAAAAGCGTAAATTGGTGGTAACAACTGCCATAGTAAATTCCGTGTTTGTGTATGTTGCATTGCGATTAAAAACCGAATTCTGATTCTGAAGTGTAATGAGTGTAGTGATTGTGCTGGAGTTTAACGACTGTATTTCCAGTTTTTGACATGATGATATATGCACAGTATTAAATAAATATATTTAGTTATACACTGTTCTTTGTACAGTTATCTAAAAGTATATGTGATGTTATCCTGTATTCCATGCTATCTGGCTCTCCCCCTTCTACACTGCTGTATTGGACAATCTAATGGTTAGACAGACAGCGCTGAATTTTGATTTCAAATTTGAGTTGCTTTGTACAAGATGCTAAAGGAACAATTATCACGCCGTTCAAGATCAAATAACACTGATGTATTTAATCTTCATTATAAATCATAAATTGGGTGAAAAAACGTGTGTGACGCTAATTCAGAGACAGATGTAGCTGTGGAGAATCATCGGAGTCACATGATCAGGTTTAGTGTCCACAGGCCAGTGGCTCTTATAGTGGTGTTTGTATAGGCTGCAGACAGTGCTGCTTTAGAGCCACCTCTCTCCTCCCTCCAGTCATGAGCCAATACTAAGCAATTTGCTATTCATCCTGGCAGTGAAATTATTTTCAATCTCGGCACATAAAGCTTTCATGGCGGGCGAGATACTGAGGCTGCTCTCTCCATCTCACACTCTCTGTTTGAGAAAAGCCAGTCTGCCGTTCCATTTGCCCCAGGACTGACATGGGAGAAGGGTTTGACGTGAGCTTCATTGTCAAAGTGTTAGATTGTCCACGAGGATGATTGGAGCAGTAGAGGTTGTTAAAGGGGGGGGGGGGGGGGGGGAACACAGCGTGTTTTCTCGGGGGTGCAGGGAACACTGCCTGTTTGTGTATGAGAGAGAAAAGAGAGAGACAAAGAGAGGATTTAAAGACAGATGCAGAAAGTCAAAGAAAGAGAAAAGCTATCTTCTTCTTTTTTATGAATTTTCTTTATAGATTTTTGTAAACAAACATTGAAATTATGTAAATGAGCTTGTCATTGCCAATGATAAAACCCTGATTCAATCAGTTTGTTGTTGACCAACCTGGTGGGATAACTGCAACTCCTGTTGATTTACAGTATTCTTCTCACTTCTCAGCTCCCCCTCTCCATCATTTCCCCTCTCTTTTTCTCTCTTCTTCACATCTCTCCCCCCTGTCTCTCCCCCCTTTCCCTCCCCCCTCCCGGGATAGCTGCTGGAAAGAACACACGTCAGTGTCTGGGGAGTGCAGACTCATAGTAAAGAGGAAAACTCAGAAACACTCTCAGCTATTGTCCAGTCCACAGCTGGACAACCCTAACCCTAACCCTGTCCCTGTCCTGTCCCTAACCCTACCCTGTCCTGTCCCTAACCCTAACCCTGTCCTGTCCCTAACCCTAACCCTGTCCCTGTCCTGTCCTGTCCCTAACCCTAACCCTGTCCCTGTCCCTGTCCTGTCCCTAACCCTAACCCTGTCCCTGTCCCTGTCCTGTCCCTAACCCTGTCCCTGTCCCTAACCCTAACCCTAACCCTGTCCTGTCCCTAACCCTGTCCCTGTCCTGTCCCTAACCCTAACCCTAACCCTGTCCTCAGTGAGGTCACTGTGAACTGCACTGTGAACCTTAAAAATAAAGGTTTATCTAATCTAAACTATCTCTGTCCTCTGTGGGGCTGCTCTCTCTCTGTCTCCTGTGGGGTTGCTCTCTCTCTGTCCTCTGTGGGGCTGCTCTCTCTCTGTCTCCTGTGGGGCTGCTCTCTCTCTGTCCTCTGTGGGGCTGCTCTCTCTCTGTCTCCTGTGGGGCTGCTCTCTCTCTGTCTCCTGTGGGGCTGCTCTCTCTCTGTCCTCTGTGGGGCTGCTCTCTCTCTGTCCTCTGTGGGGCTGCTCTCTCTCTGTCCTCTGTGGGGCTGCTCTCTCTCTGTCCTCTGTGGGGCTGCTCTCTCTCTGTCCTCTGTGGGGCTGCTCTCTCTCTGTCCTCTGTGGGGCTGCTCTCTCTCTGTCTCCTGTGGGGCTGCTCTCTCTCTGTCCTCTGTGGGGCTGCTCTCTCTGTCTCCTGTGGGGCTGCTCTCTCTCTGTCCTCTGTGGGGCTGCTCTCTCTCTCTGTCCTCTGTGGGGCTGCTCTCTCTCTGTCTCCTGTGGGGCTGCTCTCTCTCTGTCCTCTGTGGGGCTGCTCTCTCTCTCTGTCCTCTGTGGGGCTGCTCTCTCTCTGTCTCCTGTGGGGCTGCTCTCTCTGTCTCCTGTGGGGCTGCTCTCTCTCTGTCCTCTGGGGTGCTGCTCTCTCTCTGTCCTGCTCTCTCTGGCACTGTCACTTCAAGGTCTTAATCGACCTCCTGCCACCCTGGGCCAGCCTGTGCCAGCACAGCCCTGGAGGCTGTGCCAAGCTCCTCTCTGTCTCCTCTTCCTGCCTCTGCACTACGCCTTTCCTCTCCTTTGCATAATTACCCGAGTAATTGTGGAGTAATTGACTGCATCACCTGCTCCTGGGAAGCTCTGGCGTTGGTTAACAAACAGCTGGAATGTTCGCCTCATGTTGTTGGTTGAGCGAGGGAGCGCAGGTTGGAGAGAGAGGAAGGGATGGGGGGGGGGGGGGGAAGGGAGATGGTGTGCATGCTAATTGCTTGAACTGGAGATGGATAGCACCTGTCCTTCATTTGTTGTGCTGGGAGATGCTGTCTACAGTAAGAGCGGGGAGAGAGACCACAAGGAAATGAGGATGGATGTAGAACTGGAGGAGACTGAAATAGAGAGACTGTGAGAGAGAGACAAAGCAGGGTCAGGCCTCTCAAGGCTAATGACTTTAAGCAGCTCTGATGAATCGACACCCGTCAAGTGTTATTGACGTCCCCAGCACAGCACAGCACCCCCCCTCACCCTCCACCCCCCAGCCCAGCCCCCCCCCCTCACCCCCCAGCCCAGCACCCCCCTCACCCTCCACCCCCCAGCCCAGCACCCCCCCCTCACCCTCCACCCCCCAACTCTGCCCAGCACCCCCCCTCACCCCCCAGCCCAGCCCAGCACCCCCCTCACCCTCCACCCCCCAGCCCAGCACCCCCCCTCACCCTCCACCCCCCAGCACAGCACCCCCCCTCACCCTCCACCCTCCAGCACAGCCCAGCCCTGCCCAGCACCCCCCCTCACACTCCACCCCCCAGCCCAGCCCAGCACCCCCCCTCACCCTCCACCCCCCAGCCCAGCACCCCCCCTCACCCTCCACCCCCCAGCACAGCACCCCCCCTCACCCTCCACCCCCCAGCACAGCCCAGCCCTGCCCAGCACCCCCCCCCCCTCACCCTCCAGACTTGCCCAGGTCTCGGTCAGCCCAGCGCTTCAATTAGACAGCCTGATTAGATTCTTGGGCTCATCTGTGTCCTCTGATGAGGGGGAGCAGGAGGGCGTGATGAATGCTGATGGGCAACATTTTCACAAGGGTGGGGTGGGGGGGTGGGGGGATGGGGGGGTGGGGGGTGGGATGTCACCCACTGTCTCGCCTGGGCAGCATCAGAGGATCCGTCTGACCTCTCTGTGGGGGGGGGTGAGGGGGGGTGTTGCTGGGCTCTTATTGCTGTTGTCAATCACAGCTTCTCACTGGGTAGTTTATCAGAGCAGGGCTGCTGTAATTACTGTTCCATATATCATCACATGTAGACTTATGAGGCATCGTACCACCACCGACCTCCTGTAATAACCTGGGCCAGCTCCGAAATGACTTCAAAACCACTCATTTACATCAACTATCCCTCATTTGCTAATCCCTCTCCGAGGTCATTTGAATATTATTTGTGCTGGAGTTCTAGTCAGGGAAAGTGATCTTATTCATTCATCAAAGATGAGGGAGAGAGAGAGAGAGGGAGACAGAGAGAGAGAGAGGGAGAGAGAGAGTCCAGGGAGTGTTAGATAGTTAAGGAAGCACCTGTGGACCTCCTTAAGCATGTCCTTAACCCTGTTCTCTCCTGTTTGCCTGGGTGACAGTCCCCTACCACCATTCATCAACATCCCCACAAAAAATGGGCCAAGTCAGGTAAGTGTCCCAATTCAGCAGTTTTGAAAGGCAGTAACTAATGATATCTGAGGGGCACCAGCTATTCCACACCACCTCTTCTACTGTGTGCTGGTGTGGCTGGATGGCCAGTTAATGGGCTGTCTCTGATGAATTAGGGAGGCTAACACCCTCCAAACACACTTCACCAAGGTCAAAGCAGCACAGTCATTACCATATCCTGAGCCTTCAACCATCCAGCATCGCCCACAGGAAGCCAGGTGCACACCCTGAGCCAGGGATGGCCGAGAGGGATTGGATAGAGAAATCTTTGCTAAAGAGAAGAAACGTCTTTTTAGAAGTCCTGGAAAGCTGCAGTTATCTCTGTGGACTCTGACAGAGAGCGTCCATCTCTCCTTCTGTGAAGATTCTCCCGGCTCACTGGTGTTAAAGCTTCCTTTTATTGAGAAGGGCTTTTCACTGGAGCAAAGCTTACAGAGCGTCCTGCTCAACAAAAACTAGCTGCTTTGGTAAAGTGTTCAGGAGGAAACATATTTGGATTCCATCTGAACAGCGAGCAGCCTTTAGTGTTTTATTGCTTCGTAGATGAGCTTTGTGTTGTTGTTGTCAGTGCGGTCAATACTTTAAGACACAGCTCTGATTTAGACACACACACATATATATATATACAGTATATGTGCACACACACAGGTACACACATAAGGGCATGCACACGCCCACACTCTTGCGTGTCTTCAGGGAGCTGGCTGAATGTCAGTCTGGGAGCATGGCTGCCTCCTGCACACACACCTTCTCTGCTGATTTCACAGCAGCACCAGGTGGTGACAGGAGGCACACAAGAGACCAACTCTACACAGAGAGGAGGAGGAGGAGGAGGAGGAGAAGGAGAAGGAGGAGGAGGAGGAGGAGTAGTAGGAGGAGGAGGAGGAGTAGTAGTAGGAGGAGGAGGAGGAGGAGGAGGAGGAGGAGCAGGAGAAGGAGGAGGAGGAGGAGGAGGAGGAGGAGGAGTAGTAGTAGGAGGAGAAGGAGGAGGAGGAGGAGTAGTAGGAGGAGGAGGAGGAGGAGGGGAGGGGGGGATCAGAGGAGAGAAGGAGAAGGAGGAGGAGGAGAGGAGGAGGAGAAGAGGAGGAGAAGAGGAGGGGGAGGACAGGGAAAGGAGGAAATAGAGGAAAGGAGGGGAGAAGAAAGGAAGAAAGAGGAGAGGAGAGTGAGGGACACACCTTGTTGCACAGTTCTGTCTGTTCTGTTGAGAAGTGCTGAAACTCTCTGTGAGTTGACAGGACCCAGCCGCTGCCCAAACTTTGAGGGTTTTTTAGATATGACTTCCAAGCCAGGGAGTATAATACATGAAAAGGCCCTTCCAAATTGATTTCAAACTAAATCAAAGCTGGGTATTCAATTTTCTGGCAACGCTCCCACAGAGGAACCTTCAGATTTAAAAGGTGACAGCAGAGGTGGGGGTGAGAAAGAACATGGAGGAGAGGAGGAGGGGGTGACAGAGAGACAGAGAGAGAGATATATAGAGGGAGAGAGAGAAAGAGAGGGAGAGAGGCAGAGACAGAGAGGGAGGGAGAGAGAGAGGCTGAGACAGAGAGAGAGAGAGAGAGAGGCAGAGACAGAGAGGGAGGGAGGGAGGGAGGCTGAGAGAGAGAGAGAGAGAGAGAGGGAGGGAGGGAGGGAGGGAGGGAGAGAGAGGGAGGGAGGGAGAGAGAGAGAGGCTGAGACAGAGAGAGAGAGAGAGAGAGAGGCAGAGACAGAGAGGGAGGGAGGGAGGGAGGCTGAGACAGAGAGAGAGAGAGAGAGGCAGAGACAGAGAGGGAGGGAGGGAGGGAGGCTGAGAGAGAGAGAGAGAGAGAGAGGGAGAGAGAGAGAGGCAGAGACAGAGAGAGAGAGAGAGAGAGAGAGGGAGGGAGGGAGAGAGAGGGAGGGAGGGGAGAGAGAGAGAGGCTGAGACAGAGAGGGAGAGAGAGAGATAGAGGGAGGAGAGAGGGAGAGAGAGAGAGAGGGAGGGAGGAAGGGAGGAGAGAGAGAGAGAGAGAGAGGAGGGAGAGAGAGAGAGAGAGAGTGGGAGGGAAAGAGAGAGGCTGAGACGGAGAGAGAGAGAGAGAGAGAGAGAGAGAGAGGCTGAGACAGAGAGGGGAGAGAGAGAGATAGAGGAGGGAGAGAGGGAGAGAGAGAGAGAGGGAGGGAGAAAGGGAGGAAGAGAGAGGCTGAGACGGAGAGAGAGAGAGAGAGAGAGGCTGAGACAGAGAGGAGGGAGAGAGAGAGAGAGAGCTGAGACAGAGAGGGAGGGAGAGAGAGAGAGAGAGAGAGGGAGGAAAGAGAGAGGCTGAGACGGAGAGAGAGAGAGAGAGAGAGAGAGAGGCTGAGACAGAGAGGGGAGAGAGAGAGAGGGCTGAGACAGAGAGGGAGGGAGAGAGAGAGAGAGAGAGGCTGAGACAGAGAGGGAGGAGAGAGGAAGAGCAAGACGTTGTAAATGTGTGTCCCTGCACTGTGTCAGAACAGGTGGCCCAGTGAAGCTGTGTGTCTGATGAATGACTTGTTGAAATCCAGCCCAGAGCTTCTCTGAGCTCCTGGTGGCTCCAATTCTGCCTAGTTAAGCATTTGGCCAGTTCTGCAGCCAGGCTTCATTTAAGGAATCATCACAGGACACAGACAAAGCTGTTTTCTTCTGTGTCCAAATCATCCACCCCCCCCCCCACCCCCCGTCAACATCTTAACTACCCGCTCGGAATCACAAACACTGTCTGTATGCCTGAAAACCTGCTAAACAATTTCTACTGATCTTTTCAGCATTCCCAACATTATGATCATGTATAATAAGTAGATTTTACTCAAGCGGATCCTCCATTACCCTAACGTGGCTTTCAGCTGACTTCTCTGTTCTGCCTTTTAAAAGCTGCACCTCAAACATGCAGCAACATCATGTTTGCTGGAACCGCAGACAGGCAGCCCATTGGACGGGCTAACAGAAGGACTGTGCCATGATTGGTTATCTTAGCAGGGACTACTGACTTTTTATTGTATAAGAGCCCCGGGGTAATTATCGGTAAATTACAAAAACCTGTCCTGTCAGCGATATCAGACGTGCACCAAACAGGACATCGACACCACAAGTGAGATCCAGCGTGTCCTGTGGCCTCGTGCCACACCTGCGTACTGCCCAGACAATGTTTGGCTTCACTAATGAACGTCTGAATGCAATTAGAGCGTACTATCTCTGAAATGAGGCCTGCCATAGTGTTAATTACATAATTACTGGAGATGTCAACTTGGCAGGGGGCTGGAGGGTGTAGCTGGCGGGGGGGGAGGGGGGGGGGGGGGGGGGGGGGGGATGCCTTCAGTGGTGAACCATAGATGCTTCTTTGATTCATGAATTCTGCGGCTTTATAGGAAATATCGCCTCTGCCAAGTTAATTTGGAAAAGGCCAGCAGATCTGAGCAAAGACAATCAGCCTGACCTTTGTGAAAAACAACAGCAGCTTCAATCTTCCCTCCTGCTGTGCTGTGCTGGGCTGTGCTGTTGTACTGTGCTGAGCAGGACTGTGCTGGACTGTGCTGGGCTGGACTGTGCTGGGCTGGGCTGTACTGGGCTGTGCTGGGCTGTACTGTGCCGTAGCCATGTCTGCTAATAAAGATGGTCACAGTCCAGTGATGGAGTGTGTGTGTGTGTGGTGTGTTCTCTCAGGACCAGGACCCTTAGTGACAGAGGAGTGGTCATTCTGTCCAACTGTCCCCCTCATTCAAACACCCATCCAAGCCACAGGAGGGCACTTTGTGTTGGTGTTTGCACATGCCTGGTGTGTGTGCAGTTGTGTGTGTGTGTGTGTGTGTGTCTGGGGTTGCCATAATTTGTTAATTATTTGTGGCTTTTTATTTATTCTTGGTGTTTGTGTGTGTTTTATTTCAGCTTGATTGTATATGTATGTATGTATGTGTGGTGTGTGTGTGTGTGTGTCGTGGGCGGGTGTGAGTCACACCCACACACACTCTCACCAGGGTGTTCCTAACCACATGCAGATGAGGATTCGTGCTGCATAGTATTTCCCATCACTGCTGTTCATCAGACAAGGAGGGGTCAGAGCTGTTCTGCCCAGACGCCCCCCCCTCCACCCGTGGCTCCCCCCCCCCCTCCACCCGTGGCTCCCCCCCCCTCCACCCGTGGCTCCGCCCCCCCTGGCCTCCGTCAGCACCCCTCACCCCCCCCCCCCCCCCGGGGGACACCTGGGCAGCCTCCTCGTTGTCACATCAGCTCACTTCCCTTTGATACCTCTGCCTTCCTGTCTGACTGTTGATGAGTCTGGAATCTGCATCACTTGTCTGTGACCTTGTGGAAGTGACTCCACACTGGAAGATTCTGATGAATATGTTTAATGTTTATGAATTCTCCAGAGTTGATCGCAAGGTCAAACTGTTACTTGTGTCTGCCGGGTTAGTCGTTAGACGAAGCTGCGTGCTGTGGCGCCCCCTGTGGCCAAACCAGGCACTGAACCCTTGCATGTTGAAGTTCATTATGCAGTATGGTTTACTGTCCTAAACACTAGATTTCCCCAATCCTCCAGTATTACTATTTACTGCTGTTCCACCAGTCACTGTATTTATGCCTCCTGGACCAGGACAGACCTGTACAGACCAGGACAGACCAGGACAGACCAGGACAGACCAGGACAGACCTGTACAGACCTGTACAGTCCAGGACAGACCAGGACAGACCAGGCAGACCAGGACAGACCAGGACAGACCAGGACAGACCAGGACAGACCAGGACAGACCAGGACAGACCTGTACAGACCAGGCAGACCAGGACAGACCTGTACAGACCTGTACAGACCTGTACAGACCAGGACAGACCAGACCAGGACAGACCAGGACGTGCAGGCAGATGTGCTCCTTGCTTCTACATGGCCTCTCTCTTGACCCTGACAGACCCTGATCCCAGGAGCAGCTTGCCCACCTCTCCCAAGGTTTTAAGGACAGTTGGCTGTGAGCAGCGGAGGGAGTCACTGAAGTGGGTCAGAGCGTGGCCCCATTCCCCCCTCAGCAAGAGAACAGAAGGGAGCTGTCAGTCCCAGCAGGGGGGCACTGGGAGGTGTGGGGGCCCTGGGAGGTGTGGGGGCCCTGGGAGGTGTGGGGGCCCCAGAGAGCAGCTGGCCCCAGCAAAGAAGCGCTGAAACAGGGAAATCTTCGACTCCCTCCTCCTCCTGCTCATCCTGCTCCTCCTCCTCCTGCTCCTCCTGCTCCTCCTGCTCCTCCTGCTCCTCCTGTTCCTCCTTCTCCTCCCCCTCCTGCTCCTCCTGCTCCTCCTGTTCCTCCTCCTCCTGCTCCTCCTGCTCCTCCTGTTCCTCCTTCTCCTCCCCCTCCTGCTCCTCCTGCTCCTCCTGTTCCTCCTCCTCCTGCTCCTCCTGCTCCTCCTCCTCCTGTTCCTACTTATCTCTCCTCCTTCACTTGGTCCTGCTGTTTATTGGGGATCCAGTCAGCAGAGTGACTCGTGTAGGTCTGGCTGGAGGTCTGGAGGTCTCTCCCCTCTCTTCCCTCTCCTATCCCCTCTCCCCCCCGTTCTCCCCTCTCCTCCCCTCTCTCCCTCCTCCTCTCTCCCTCCTCCTCCCCTCTCTCCCTCCTCCTCTCTCCCCTCTCCTCCCCTGGTCTCTTCACCATTTGAAGGATTGGCCACCAGACACAGTAATCCACTCAGACAGAATGTGTGGTTCAGTCAGCTGCACTCCACTTCTGCCACTTCTTATTGTCTCTGTGTATCTGCTGGGGGGGGGGGGGGGGGGGGGGAGACTCTCTCTCAGACACACACGCACACACACTCCCCCCCCCCCCCCCCCCCCCAAGGTTCAGTCAAGACAAAACACATAATCCACATCACTAGAAATAGTATTATAAAGCTCTGATTGCAAATTGTTAAACTGTGTGACCGGTGTTTTGAGTGTGTTCCTTATGAAAACAAGAGCTTTTCAGCTGGAACAGCCACATACAGAGAATGGTAGAAAACAGTGTGGGAGGGGGGGGGAGGCTGGGGCATCAGTTACATGCTGTGGTCATTATGTCTCAAATAACTTGGATTTGGGTGTAAACAATTGAGAAAAACAGTAAGGGTGTTTTCCTCCCCTCAGTAGAAGCCAGGAGTAGTAAAGGATGAGTTCTGTCTCATCCCATGTTTGATGCACGAGCCTCTGGACTTCCTGTTTTGATGAAAAACTGTTTTCTTTTACCGTTTGCTTGTTTCTTAGTTTATTTCATCTCCCTTGAAACACAATCCTTCCTCTCTGCTGCTAGAGGTGGAAAGAGTTTAGAGGTGAGAGGCTGAAAGCAGGCTGTGTAGGATCCAGGCAGCACGCAGGCTGTGTAGGATCCAGGCAGCACGCAGGCTGTGTAGGATCCAGGCAGCACGCAGGCTGTGTAGGATCCAGGCAGCATGCAGGCTGTGTAGGATCCAGGCAGCATGCAGGCTGTGTAGGATCCAGGCAGCACGCAGGCTGTGTAGGATCCAGGCAGCACGCAGGCTGTGTTTGGCAGCTGTGTTTGGCTGCTGTGTTTGGCAGCTGTGTTTGGCTGCTGTGTTTGGCAGCTGTGTTTGGCTGCTGTGTTTGGCAGCTGTGTTTGGCAGCTGTGTTTGGCTGTTGTGTTTGGCAGCTGTGTTTGGCAGCTGTGTTTGGCTGCTGTGTTTGGCAGCTGTGTTTGGCAGCTGTGTTTGGCTGCTGTGTTTGGCTGCTGTGTTTGGCTGCTGTGTTTGGCAGCTGTGTTTGCTGCTGTGTTTGGCAGCTGTGTTTGGCTGCTGTGTTTGGCAGCTGTGTTTGGCTGCTGTGTTTGGCTGCTGTGTTTGGCTGCTGTGTTTGGCTGCTGTGTTTGGCTGCTGTGTTTGGCTGCTGTGTTTGGCTGCTGTGTTTGGCTGCTGTGTTTGGCTGTTGTGTTTGGCTGCTGTGTTTGGCTGCTGTGTTTGGCTGCTGTGTTTGGCTGTTGTGTTTGGCTGCTGTGTTTGGCTGCTGTGTTTGGCTGCTGTGTTTGGCTGCTGTGTTTGGCTGCTGTGTTTGGCTGCTGTGTTTGGCTGTTGTGTTTGGCTGCTGTGTTTGGCTGCTGTGTTTGGCAGCTGTGTTTGGCAGCTGTGTTTGGCTGCTGTTTGGCTGTTTTACATCAGCCTGCTCTCTATCATCGAGCTGTGTTTTCACAACCTGCACACAGGAAATGGCTCTTCTGTGGGAATCTTAGTTTTATGAGGCATGCAGGTCTTTTCTCATCTGTTATCTTCTCCTCCATCCTCCCCCCCCCTCCCCCACCATCACAAACTCTCCCTCCAACGGCAAAACAACCTTCCTTAAAAAGCAGTGATTACAAAAATAGCAGCTAGCATTAATAAATGAACCAGATGTGAGGCTGTATCTGTTTTTATTGTTGAGATGAATGACAGAACGTGGTTTGGCTGGTTTTGTTAGTTTTTTTGCTCTAAAACTGCTGATTGGACTTGGATCCATGTGGACAGTCCTCTCCTCCCAAATGGGACGGCAGCTGGCCAGGTGGGGGTGTGAAAGGTGCAGGTATTCCACTCCAGCAAACACAGGATAGCTCAGGTGTCATCTCTACCTCTCCCCCTCCCTCCCTTCTTGCCTCCTTCCCTCCCTCCAAGTCTGTCTGCCTCGCTGTCTGCTTGTCTCCCTCCCTCCATGCCTCTCCCTCCCTCCCTGTCTGCCTGCCTTCCTTCCTGTCTGTCTCCCTCCCTCCATGGCTCCCTCCCTGCCTGTCTGCCTCGCTGTCTGCATGTCTCTCTCCCTCCCTCCCTGCCTGTCTGCCTTCCTTCCTGTCTGTCTCTCCCCCTCCCTCACTTCTTGCCTCCTTCCCTCCCTCCATGCTTCCCTGTCTGCCTCGCTGTCTGCCTGCCTCCCTCCCTCCCCCCTCCCTCCCTCCCTGCCTGCCTGCCTCCCTCCCTCCCGCCCTCCCTGTCTCCCTCCCTGCCTGTCTCCCTCCCTGCCTCCCTGCCTGTCTCCCTCCCTGCCTTGCTGTCTGCCTGTCTGCCTGCCTCCCTCCCTGCCTCCCTGCCTGTCTCCCTCCCTGCCTCCCTGTCTGTCTGTCTGTCTGCCTCACTCTCTTCTTAATCCACAACCCTCTGGATGGCTTTGATTGAGGGCCATGTTAGAAGGCTTTATCGTACAATCATTTGAAACCAGCAAGTAGAAACACATTCCACTCTAATTAAACTGAAAGAATATAATTAGGTTTTTAATTATGATTAATGCATATGTAATAATAACGTTTCTGAAGAATGAGGGTATCAAAAGACTCATGCTTGAAGTAGTCAGAGCAGGTAATGCGCCTTGTTTAAGAACCAGCCTGTTTTCTGATGATTTGCTCAAGCGTTAAAAACTCATCAAGCATCCACTTTATCTCTCCACATTCGCAGCGTTTCAGTCTTATTTTTTCTGACAACTCAGACCTTTAAGCTCCTCCTGTTGACTTATTTTCTTATTTTTCTACCCGAGCGTTAAAACAAATGGCAACTGTGGCGTTCCCACCGAAAAGAGGGCAGGAAAGTTGACATTGATCTTAAACGGAGGTGGAACAGACCGCAGGGATGCAGCTGGAACGATCCGGAGGAGAGCTGCTGTCTCCTCAGAGCTGCTCACACCTCGCCGCTAAAACAAGATTGATGTGGTCCCCCGGGGGGGGGGGGGGGGGGGAAGCAGGGGCTTTGCTTGAGCTCAACCCTTCAGGGCTTGTGTGACTTACTGTGACATGAGAGGTGGAGAGAGAGAGGGACCTTCTGATAAGCTTCTACAGGTCCAGAGAGAGAGACCTCTGTTTTATCTGTGTGTCTCTCCATCTCTGGTCCATCTCTCTCTGCTCCCTCCTAAGCTCTCCTGTAAGCCTGAGGAGCAGAGCAGAGCAGGAGCAGAGCAGAGCAGGAGCAGAGCAGGAGCAGAGCAGGAGCAGAGCAGGAGCAGAGCAGGAGCAGAGCAGGAGCAGGTCTATGGAAACAGAGACTACTGGGTTTCCCTCCCTGCTGAACACTAACTGATGGCTCTACATCAAATAATCCCACAACATTGAGGTAGTATTTCATCTCCAATCTGCTTGGGTGCTCTCTTTGGGATTTGTTCTTTTGCCTCTCCATCCCTGCATGTCATTGTGTGTCCCTCCTCCCTCCTCCCTTTCTCCTCCCTTCCTCCCTCCTCCCTTCCTCCCTTCCTCCCTCATCCTTCCCTCCTCCCTCCTCCCTTTCTCCTCCCTTCCTCCCTCCTCCCTTCCTCCCTTCCTCCCTCATCCTTCCCTCCTCCCTCCTCCCTTTCTCCTCCCTTCCTCCCTCCTCCCTTCCTCCCTTCCTCCCTCATCCTTCCCTTCTCCCTCCTCCCTCCTCACTCCCCCCTCCTCCCTCCTCCCTCTCTCCCTTCCTCCCTCCTCCCTCCTCCCTCTCTCCCTTCCTCCCTCGCTCCCTCGCTCCCCCCCTCATCTCTCTCTTCTTCTTGTTCTCCTTTGGCAGACTCATTGACAGACTTCAGCACTTAAGACCTCCAGCATCACTTTCTTCATTTGGAGACACTGTGTCAGTTTGAATCAAGCTTTTAATTGTCAGCCTGTCTCAGTGTGAGTGGGTAGCAGAGGGGACACTGGGACGCTCTCTGTCTCAGTGTGAGTGGGTAGCAGAGGGGACACTGGGACGCTCTCTGTCTCAGCCTCTTACTCTGCCCTTGAAGAACATTCTAGGTCAGTAGAACAACATGGTGACGTGTGTTTCTCTGTCTGGTCCTTCTATCAGCCTGTCTGTGGTGACGGGATGACTGTGCAGTGGAAGGCACAGGGTTCAGGGTCATCACAGTACCTCCTAAATCCGAGGGCAAAGCTGCTGGGCTGGACTAGACCCTGGCCTGGATCCTGCTCTCATCTTCCACTGTGTTACCTGGAGTGGCTCTCCTGCTCTCTACACTGTTTCTAATGGTCTGCAGCTCGCACTGGAACACACAGCAGAGGAACACTGACACTGTGTGTGTGTGTGTGTGTGTGTGTGTCCTCCAGGACAGTGTTCCCTGTTAGAGCTGTAGATCTGGGACACCAGGACTCCTGTGGAGGTGTGAGTGATACCATGAGAGAGGAGGAGGACAGTAGAGTGAGAGACTGAGGGAGGGGGGGGGGGGAGGGGGGAGGGGGAACTGATAGGATGGAGACACAACTCCTGCTGTATGAAGCTAGCTTCAAGGTGCAGCTAGCTCTATAGACAGGCAGATCTCTTGCTGTATGGGGCTAGCTTCAAGGTGCAGCTAGCTCTATAGCCAGGTAGATCTCCTGCTGTATGGGGCTAGCTTCAAGGTACAGCTAGCTCTATAGACAGGCAGATCTCCTGCTGTATGGGGCTAGCTTCAAGGTACAGCTAGCTCTATAGACAGGCAGGTTCATCTCAGTGTTTGCGTGTGTAAAGGTTTGGGAATATAGGGATCATTGTGTTTCTAGCTGCTGTGTGTGTTTATGTGAGTTTAGATGGGCACACATACCCTATAATCAACAAGCGCCCTGTGTATTCAGCAAGCCAATTAAGAGTCATTCATTTACTAATGAGGCCCTGCTGAGGTCTGAACTGCTCCAAGGGGCATGCAAACACTCTGTCAGCACACACACACACACACACACACACACGCACACACGCACACACACACACGCACACACACACACACTCACACACACTCACACACACACTCACACACACACACACACACAGACACACTCACACACACACTCACACACACACTCACACACACACACTCACACACACACTCACACACACACTCACACACTCACACACACACACACTCACACACACACACTCACACCCACACTCTCACACACACTCACACACTCACATGGCATCTCTCTGCACAGCCGGTCTCTCAGTCATCAGGCTCCGCCCACTCCTGTTCTGCCCAGTCAGCAGCACCCAGCAGCAGCCAGCAGTAGCCAGCAGCAGTCAGCAGCAGCACGCCACACTAAAAAGTATAATTGAATTCATTATTTCCTCTTTTATGACTTGTTCCGCTGTGGTTTTAATTTGTCCTTTAAAGTCAGAGGCAGAGTCATGCAGCAGCTCAGGTCTTCCTTCTTCTCTCGCTCTGCACTGCCCTGTCTTCCCAGGACTCCCCCCATCCTGCTCATGCTCCCACTACTGGAGGTTTATGGGCCGGGGCCCCGTGCCCTGGGAGCCTTCACTCTACCTCTAATCAACTCCTCAAGGTTGCTGGGGAGGAGGAGCAGGAGGAGAAGGAGGAGAGTTGCTGACTGGGAGGAAGCTAGGTTAGCTAACTGTAGGACAGTGACTCCATCCTACCTCCACTCCAGACCTCCACTCCAGACTTCCCATTTCAGTATTTAGTCATGAGAATATCATATGAACAGTCCTGTCAATATTTCCTTGCTGTTTTGGGGATGTTTGGCTTGTGGTTCAAGGTTATCAACAGCGTCTGTGTTCTCAGTCAAGTCTTGTCTTTAGTGATAAAGAGACTTTTGAACTTTCTTAGACACAGACTTGGCAAAGCCCCTCTTCAGACAGTGCCTGGGGCCATCTGCCTTGGCCCTGATGCAAAGCACCAAACACTGGAGATGAGGGCTCTGTTGGCAGCCTGGCTGCTGTACCCGCTCCCCTGGCCTGAGGGCCTTCCTCTCCTCTCAGCTCTTTCTTCTCTGCATACTGAGCTGAGGCCTGTGCCCCCTGCTGTGTGGGCTGACCTTCTGACCCCCCCTCAGAGACCCCAACATACACACCCGACTGCTTAACAGAAGCAGAGGAGAAAACAGGAACAGGAAAATCTGTACGGTATTTAGTTTGTAATCCATGAATATTGACAAATCACAGGCTAAATGGGTATGATTAACACTGGGTGTGAGCATTTATTGAAAAGAAACAAGGTCTTGTTTTTATCCAGTATTAATCCTTTAACAATCCCATTTCAGCAAAGCAGTTGGAGTATTGATGAGCTAGTTTGCTGTATTTCTCTAAGTTGTTATTCTGCAGAAAAAGCTTCCTGATGATGTTTGAGCCTCTTCAAGGACTGTGTGTTTTCATGTGTGTGTGTGTGTGTGTGTTTTTTCGTGTGTGTTTTCGTGTGTGTGTGTTTTCATGAGTGTGTCTTTTTGTTGTGTGTGTGTGTGTGTTTTATGTGTGCATGTGTGTGTGTGTGTGTGTGTACGTGTGTGTGTGTATGTGTGCATGTGTATGTGTGTGGGCAGGTGTGTGTGTGTGTATGTGTGTGTGTGTGTGTACCGTATGTGTGAAAGAGAGAATGTTATTAGCAGTCCAGCCTGTGTCACTGGCAGCCTGAAGCATGGAAGGCAGCAGCGATGGACACTCTGCCTCCAGGGTTACGCTCTGAATGAGGCTGTGTTTTACCAGTGGTGACTGAATGGTTTCATTTCATAGTGTGGACATATAAATAGAGCACAGCTCATAAAGCATGATGACTCTCAGACAGAGACTGAGTCGTAAATCGTCAGGATTCCCGTCTGGTCCTGTAGGACCTGGATGTCTTGTGCATGTTTAGTAGAGGCACCATTATCACTCAGGGAGTCACAAGAGGGTCTATTATGATCGTAAACTGCTCATTCTGATGTTTGTTTTTCAAATGCCAATGAGCCAGGAGGATAGAGGCACTCAGGACTGTCAAGACACTGTGGGCATCTATGGGATGACTGGATCATTGTATGCACTGAGGCCTGCTCTCAGCCTGGACAGACACAGCTGAACCAGTCCTGCTCTCAGCCTGGACAGACACAGCTGAACCCGTCCTGCTCTCAGGCCTGGACAGACACAGCTGAACCAGTCCTGCTCTCAGCCTGGACAGACACAGCTGAACCAGACCTGCTCTCAGCCTGAACCAGTCCTGCTCTCAGCCTGGACAGACACAGCTGAACCAGACCTGCTCTCAGCCTGAACCAGTCCTGCTCTCAGCCTGGACAGACACAGCTGAACCAGTCCTGCTCTCAGCCTGACAGACACAGCTGAACCAGACCTGCTCTCAGCCTGGACAGACACAGCTGAACCAGACCTGCTCTCAGCCTGGACAGACACAGCTGAACCAGTCCTGCTCTCAGCCTGGACAGACACAGCTGAACCAGACCTGCTCTCAGCCTGGACAGACACAGCTGAACCAGACCTGCTCTCAGCCTGGACAGACACAGCTGAACCAGTCCTGCTCTCAGCCTGGACAGACACAGCTGAACCAGTCCTGCTGTCAGCCTGGACAGACACAGCTGAACCAGACCTGCTCTCAGCCTGGACAGACACAGCTGAACCAGTCCTGCTCTCAGCCTGGACAGACACAGCTGAACCAGACCTGCTCTCAGCCTGGACAGACACAGCTGAACCAGTCCTGCTTCCTGCATGTGTGCTAGTGTGGATGTGTGTCTGTGAGGAAGACATGGAGACAGTCAGTGCTCAGTATTTTGTGAAGGCATGCGTGTCACGTACAGCTTAGCTGAGCAAAAGAGGGTTGTATCCTCCTCACGGGGGAAATAAAGAGAGGGGAGACAAAAGAGCTTCTCCATGGCTCCAGGCGACTGCTACCTGGAGTCACAGAGGAACTCCCAATACCTGTCCTCCACTGTGTGAGAGACACACACACTCACTGTCACACATGTGAGCACACACACACACACACCGCACATCACACATCCAGGAAGATGTGGCTTCTGAGGGGAGAGAGACATCTTTACCACGGCCTGAGGCAGGAGGAGGCGGGGGGGACAGGGAGGGGCGGGGAAGCAGGGGGAGCAGGGGGAGCAGGGAGGAGGGGGAGCGGGGGGGGAGGGGACGGGGAGGGGGGGGGAGGGGAGCGGGGGGGGAAGGAGGACGATGGCTTCTGTTTCACCAGTGTTTCTGGGCACGTCTGAGAAATGATGATGATGTTGGTTTTGTGGCTGTCACCCCTTGGACTCCCGGCCATTTGCATAGGCAGCTCCATAGCGGCAGCTCCATAGCGGCAGCTCCATAGCGGCAGCCTCATAGCAGCAGGATATATGGGTTAGACTTTAAGAAAACTCCACTTTGGAGAGAGGCCGGCAGCGGTGGCAAGAGCACAGAAGTGATAGTGATGGACGGTGCGATATAAATAGAAGTGGTGATGGCAGAATAATGCATGGCTCTTCCTGCTGAGGGGACGCTCAGGCCTGTCAGGGAGACAGCGAGAGAGAGTCTGAGCTGAGGGGGGAGGAGAGGAGGAGAGGAGGAGAGAGGGGGAGGAGAGAGGGGGGAGGGCAGGAGAAAGAGGGCTGATCGTCTTTTCCAGGTCACTGTAGCACTTCTAAAGGTGCAGGAAGAGCCCTTGATTAATTATGATCATTATGATCATCATCCTGGCCGGAGGCATTAATCACAGAGATGTCAGAGTCAGGACAGGAGGGGGGGAGGGGCTGGGGGGGGGGGGTGCTGGGGTGGGGGGGGGGGCGTGGTGGATGGCCGGTCCGTGTTGGAGTTAAACCCAGTCTCACCTGGGCTAGCTGCCTGGCAGGTGCCAGCCTGGCCGGCCATATGCCTGCTGTCTCCTTGGCTCTGTCCTGTCAGCTTGGTGTGTTGTCTGGTCCCCAGGACCTCTTAATCCAACACATGGTGATCAATGACAGCTCTTAGTCGGAACTATCTGCCAATAAAAGCTGCTGAGTATGAATTGACTGCAGCTAACTGGACAGGCCAGCAGCCGGCCAGCAGAAAGGGTTTTCTTGTCAGGAGGATGGTGGTCATTAAGCTGGAATGAGTGGCTGTGACACATCATGTTAATGTCATCCTGATACAGCTCATGGTGAAATAATGTGTCCTTAGTGAGTTCAAAGTGCAAGCGCTTGGTTCACAAATCACTACGAAGTCATACTCCGAAACGTCAATGCTATTCTGGAGAAGTTGATCACCTTAGGTGCTCTGGTCCACCTCCCCCCTCTCCTCCCCCCTCTCCCCCTCCCCTCCTCCTACCTCTCCTTCACGCCCCCCTGCCCCTCCTCCCCTCCCCACTCTGCCCATGTCCTCTAATGACAGACAGATTCCGTAGCCATGACAGCAGAGGAGGGGTTCACATGAGTGGTGGTGTTGCTCTTTGCAGATCTCCTCTGTCCTGTTGCTCTATGTTCTCCTCTGTCCTGTTGCTCTATGCAGCTCCCCTCTGTCCTGTTGCTCTATGTTCTCCTCTGTCCTGTTGCTCTATGCAGCTCCCCTCTGTCCTGTTGCTCTATGTTCTCCTCTGTCCTGTTGCTCTATGTTCACCTCTGTCCTGTTGCTCTATGTTCTCCTCTGTCATGTTGCTCTCTGCAGCTCCCCTCTGTCCTGTTGCTCTATGTTCTCCTCTGTCCTGTTGCTCTATGTTCTCCTCTGTCCTGTTGCTCTATGCAGCTCCCCTCTGCCCTGTTGCTCTATGTTCTCCTCTGTCCTGTTGCTCTATGTTCACCTCTGTCCTGTTGCTCTATGTTCTCCTCTGTCATGTTGCTCTCTGCAGCTCCCTCTGTCCTGTTGCTCTATGTTCTCCTCTGTCCTGTTGCTCTATGTTCACCTCTGTCCTGTTGCTCTATGTTCTCCTCTGTCCTGTTGCTCTATGTTCACCTCTGTCCTGTTGCTCTATGTTCTCCTCTGTCCTGTTGCTCTATGCAGCTCTCCTCTGTCCTGTTGCTCTATATTCTCCTCTGTCCTGTTGCTCTATGTTCTCCTCTGTCCTGTTGCTCTATGCAGCTCTCCTCTCTGTCATGTTGCTCTATGCAGCTCTCCTCTGTCATATCGCTCTATATATTCTCCTCTGTCATATTACTCTATGTTCTCCTCAGTCATGTTGCTCTATGCAGCTCTCCTCTCTGTCCTGTTGCTCTATGCAGCTCTCCTCGGTCATGTTGCTCTATGCAGCTCTCCTCTGTCATATCGCTCTATGCAGCTCTCTCTGTCATGTTGCTCTATACAGCTCTCTCTGTCATGTTGCTCTATGCAGCTCTCTCTGTCATGTTGCTCTATACAGCTCTCTCTGTCATGTTGCTCTATACAGCTCTCTCTGTCATGTTGCTCTATACAGCTCTCTCTGTCATGTTGCTCTATACAGCTATCTCTGTCATGTCGCTCTATACAGCTCTCTCTGTCAGGTTGCTCTATGTTCTCCTCTGTCATGTTGCTCTATGCAGCTCTCTCTGTCATGTTGCTCTATACAGCTCTCTCTGTCATGTTGCTCTATACAGCTCTCTCTGTCATGTTGCTCTATACAGCTCTCTGTCATGTTGCTCTATACAGCTCTCCCCTGTCATGTTGCTCTATGCAGCTCTCCCCTGTCATGTTGCTCTATACAGCTCTCTCTGTCATGTTGCTCTATACAGCTCTCTCTGTCATGTTGCTCTATACAGCTCTCTGTCATGTTGCTCTATGCAGCTCTCTGTCATGTTGCTCTATACAGCTCTCTCTGTCATGTTGCTCTATACAGCTCTCTGTCATGTTGCTCTATACAGCTCTCTCTGTCATGTTGCTCTATACAGCTCTCTCTGTCATGTTGCTCTATACAGCTCTCTGTCATGTTGCTCTATGCAGCTCTCTGTCATGTTGCTCTATACAGCTCTCTCTGTCATGTTGCTCTATACAGCTCTCTGTCATGTTGCTCTATGCAGCTCTCTGTCATGTTGCTCTATACAGCTCTCTCTGTCATGTTGCTCTATACAGCTCTCTGTCATGTTGCTCTATGCAGCTCTCTGTCATGTTGCTCTATACAGCTCTCTCTGTCATGTTGCTCCTAGTACAGCTCTCTCTGTCATGTTGCTCTATACAGCTCTCTCTGTCATGTTGCTCTATGCAGCTCTCTGTCATGTTGCTCTATACAGCTCTCTCTGTCATGTTGCTCTATACAGCTCTCTGTCATGTTGCTCTATACAGCTCTCTGTCATGTTGCTCTATACAGCTCTCTCTGTCATGTTGCTCTATACAGCTCTCTCTGTCATGTTGCTCTATGCAGCTCTCTGTCATGTTGCTCTATACAGCTCTCTCTGTCATGTTGCTCTATGCAGCTCTCTGTCATGTTGCTCTATACAGCTCTCTCTGTCATGTTGCTCTATATAGCTCTCTCTGTCAGGTTGCTCTATGCAGCTCTCTCTGTCATGTTGCTCTATGCAGCTCTCTGTCATGTTGCTCTATACAGCTCCCTGTCATGTTGCTCTATGCAGCTCTCTCTGTCATGTTGCTCTATACAGCTCCCTGTCATGTTGCTCTATGCAGCTCTCCCCTGTCATGTTGCTCTATGCAGCTCTCTGTCATGTTGCTCTATACAGCTCTCTCTGTCATGTTGCTCTATACAGCTCTCTCTGTCATGTTGCTCTATACAGCTCTCTGTCATGTTGCTCTATGCAGCTCTCTGTCATGTTGCTCTATACAGCTCTCTCTGTCATGTTGCTCTATACAGCTCTCTGTCATGTTGCTCTATGCAGCTCTCTGTCATGTTGCTCTATACAGCTCTCTCTGTCATGTTGCTCTATACAGCTCTCTGTCATGTTGCTCTATGCAGCTCTCTGTCATGTTGCCTCTATACAGCTCTCTCTGTCATGTTGCTCTATACAGCTCTCTCTGTCATGTTGCTCTATACAGCTCTCTCTGTCATGTTGCTCTATGCAGCTCTCTGTCATGTTGCTCTATACAGCTCTCTCTGTCATGTTGCTCTATACAGCTCTCTGTCATGTTGCTCTATACAGCTCTCTGTCATGTTGCTCTATACAGCTCTCTCTGTCATGTTGCTCTATACAGCTCTCTGTCATGTTGCTCTATGCAGCTCTCTGTCATGTTGCTCTATACAGCTCTCTCTGTCATGTTGCTCTATGCAGCTCTCTGTCATGTTGCTCTATACAGCTCTCTCTGTCATGTTGCTCTATATAGCTCTCTCTGTCAGGTTGCTCTATGCAGCTCTCTCTGTCATGTTGCTCTATGCAGCTCTCTGTCATGTTGCTCTATACAGCTCCCTGTCATGTTGCTCTATGCAGCTCTCTCTGTCATGTTGCTCTATACAGCTCCCTGTCATGTTGCTCTATGCAGCTCTCCCCTGTCATGTTGCTCTATGCAGCTCTCTGTCATGTTGCTCTATACAGCTCTCTCTGTCATGTTGCTCTATACAGCTCTCTCTGTCATGTTGCTCTATGCAGCTCTCCCCTGTCATGTTGCTCTATGCAGCTCTCTCTGTCATGTTGCTCTATACAGCTCTCTCTGTCATGTTGCTCTATACAGCTCTCTGTCATGTTGCTCTATGCAGCTCTCTGTCATGTTGCTCTATGCAGCTCTCTGTCATGGTGTCTTCTTGACTCTTATGAATACACAGCTGGGAGATGTGCAGGATTTGTCTTTATAAGGCATGGTGACACGGCTGCTGTGGTCCCACTTCATTTATTCCACTTGCGTAGATTAAGTCTGGCATTACAAGTAAGGTCACACCATGCATCATTGTTACCTAGACACCAGAGCGCTACTGAGCGTGCTCAGTCGCCGTCACGCTCCACCTCAGGGCCCCTTGCTGGGATATTTCCATCAGTTCCTGGTTCTCATCGGTCTTTCATGTCCTGTTTGTCTAATCCTCCATCCTCCTCCAGGATCCCTGTGCTGGACTGGTGTGAGGCTGGGACCATGTGTGAGGCTGGGATCATGTGTGAGGCTGGGACCATGTGTGAGGCTGGGATCATGTGTGAGGCTGGGACCATGTGTGAGGCTGGGACCATGTGTGAGGCTGGGATCATGTGTGAGGCTGGGACCATGTGTGAGGCTGGGATCATGTGTGAGGCTGGGATCATGTGTGAGGCTGGGATCATGTGTGAGGCTGGGATCATGTGTGAGGCTCAGGTAGCCTGTTTGCTGTTTGCTGTTTGGTGTTCACTGTGTTGAGTTAGGGTGTGAGGTGTGTGCTGTCCTGGTGGCAGGCATGAATGAAGCGCTCATCAGACCCTAGTACTCTTGGATTTCACTGTCTGTTGTGTGCAGATTTATTTCTCTCTCACTACATCCCTGAAACAGAATCGTAAATCATGAGGCTGATGGGCTGGATGGGCTGGATGGGCTGGATGGCTGGATGGGCTGGATGGGCTGGATGGGCTGGATGGGCTGGATGGGCTGGCTGGTTGTTGGGCTGGATGACTGTTGGGCTGGATGGGCTGGATGGGCTGGATGGGCTGGTTGTTGGCTGGCTGGTTGGCTGGCTGGACAGAGGGTCAGGCCTGTGCTGGGTCTCATTCTGCAGATTTGCTGATATAAACCTGCACCATAGGAACATTTCGCTGAAGGAATTTGTAGTGAATTGTCATCGATGTCAGTATATTGCGTGATTAGATTTTTTCCCAGCATATGTGCGTTATATATTTCAGCGCTGCAAAGCTCTTTCTGAGGGTCCATAGACCGTGTTGTCATAAAGTATTTGATTTTGTCATGAGATATCCCGGTCAGCAGGCATGTGTGTTAATGTTTGTCTTCTGAGGCAGTCATCACTGTCATCCAGCATCATGGAAAGGGTTCATCTGAACTGACATACACATGTTTGTATTCCCATTACAATCTCTGTAGCATTGTAACTGACCCTCTCTGTCCTCCATCACTCTCCTTTCTCTCCTGACCCCTTCTCTCTCCCCTCTCTCCTCTCACCCCCCTCTCTCTCCCCTCTGTCCTCTCTCACCCCCCTCTCTCTACCCTCACTCCTCTCTCTCCTCTGTCTCTCTCTCCCTCTCTCCTCCATCCCATATCTCTCCTCTCTCTACTTTCTCTCCTCTCTCTCCTCTCTCTCCTCTCTCTCCCCTCTCTCTCTCTCTCTCCTCTTTCCCCTGCCTCTCTCCTCTCTCTCCCCTCTCCCTCCCACTCTCTCTCCTCTCTCCCTCTCTATCCCCTCTCTTCCTCTCTCTTCTCTTTCCCCTCTCTCCCTCCCCTTTCCCTCCCCTCTCCCTCCCCTCTCCCCTCTCTTCTCCTCTCCCCTCTCCCTCCCCTCTCCCTCCCCTCTCCCCTCTCTATACCCTCTCTCCTCTCTCTATCCCCCCTCACCTTTGGGAAACTCCAGTGCTGTTTGTCATGGATGATTTGGTAATAAAATGAGAAAGGTGTTGAGTCAGCAGCAGAAGTCTCCGTTCCACCTGGCCTTCTGTCATCTCTTAGCCCCTTCACACATGCACCACGCCCGTGCACACGCACACACAAACACACTGACTCTCACACACAGACACTCGCACAGGAAACTACACTTATACTGTACACGCGTATCCATGTAGACACAGACAATCCACTGAATATTATTTATCTCTTTTTCCCTGCTTTGTCTCTTTCTCTCTCCCACATCATACCGTTCTCATAACAGATGTTCTATCTCCCGCTGTGTCAAGTTGGTCTCCAAGATATTAGGATGAAGCACTGCAGCATGGTAAAGACTTTAGTACTTCTGACACAGACTTTAATGTCTATCTTTGTATAAAGACAACATGACACTAAATTATACAACCCAGAACTGCTTAACAGATCGTTTGATATCGAGGGTTCTGTTTGTTCCCACTGTTTGACCCTTGACCCTCACTTGATTTAGTTGGGTAAAATTGTTCAGCAAAGCAAATAATTGGTCAAATGAACTGAGAGAGTCTGACAGTGTTGCTGCTGTAGAAACATACTAGGACAGTTTCCTGCCTTTTCTAGCCTCCAACTGACTGACAGGAACAGGAGAGACTTCTAAAGGGTCTCCTATACAGACAGACAGACAGACAGGCTGACAGGCAGGCAGGCAGACAGACAGACAGACAGACAGGCTGACAGTCAGGGCAAGGACAGACAGACAGACAGGCTGACAGTCAGGCAGACAGGCAGACAGACAGGCTGACAGTCAGACAGACAGACATACAGACAGGCTGACAGTCAGGCAGACAGGCAGACAGACAGGCTGACAGTCAGACAGACAGACAGACAGGCAGGCAGACAGGCTGACAGGCAGACAGGCTGACAGTCAGACAGACAGACAGACAGGCAGACAGTCAGGCAGGCAGACAGACAGGCAGACAGACACAGACAGACTGACACAGACAGACACAGAAAGACACAAAGACAGACACATACAGACAAACAGACTGACACAGACAGACACAGACAGACAGACAGACAGACACAAAGACACACACACACAGACAGACTGACAGACTGACACAGACACCCACAGACAGACACAGACAGACATGAGTCCATGATGACCTCAGCTGGCTGACTGCAGCATGCTGTACAATAAACAGTGTGAGAGCAAGTAAACAAGAGTTACCAAGCAGCCCTTTCAGATGAATATTGTATTGGTCTGTCCTGGCTAAGTGTTGTTCTTTATGTCAGGACAGTGTTTATGGTGCTTACTGGGCCTGTTAGTGCAGTTAAGCTTCCACAACATCCCACCATGGCTATCAATTCCACCACTAGATCGCTAGGATGAAGGGGGGGGGTTTCTTCTGCCATCACCTCTCTTCCTCCGTGCTCGGCTTGTGCTGCCTGCCTCCCTGCCCCCTCCCCTTTCCCCCTCTCACCTTCCTCCTTCCAGATGGTGCATTTCACAACCTGCTAGGCACGATCAATCAAGCCCAGATGCAGACTGGGCTATTAAGGTCAGTAATGATCGGCCTTTGAGCGTTATGGCCCGGCTCCTGTTGTAAAGCCATGCATCAAACTCTGTTCCAGTACTGTGCTTGCTGCCCTTAACAAGCCAGCTTAAAATATCAGCCGAAGGATACAAAATGAAAAGGGTCCAACCTTATCTCTCCATGGACAGGCCGCTGGAGCCCCAAGGTGTCATAAACCTACAGAACTTGGCCATCGCAGAGTCATCTCTTTTATAAGCAATATCTTTCAAAGTTCAGCTAGAGCGGTGCTGGGCAGCCTTCCATGCAGAAACACACACACACGTATGTAACATGCTAGATCCTCTTGAGTTAAGGGTGAAGTTGTGTTCAGACACAGTCTGGCTCAGACACCAACCCAAAGATTGTGATTTATGAAAAACAAACTTGATGGGAGAATGTGGGGTCCTCTATGCAAACTCTGACCCATCCATAAACCTTTGCACATTTTGGAAACGGTGGGAATTGGAGACACAGATGACGGTACTGTAGTCAGACTGCAGAAAGTAAATGTGGGACGAGCGATTACTCGTAATATTTATATATTTAGTTTTCCTCACTAACGTCTTTTTCACTCAGTGTGATCATTATGATGAAGATTAAATCCAGCAGTGTTATTTGTGCTTGTACTGAATGATAATTGTTCCATAAACATCTTGTACAATCCAACTCAAATTTTAAATCAAAATTCAGCGCTGTGTCACATCATATTTTCCACTATGGTAGTTTAGGAGGGGGAGAGCCAGACTGCATGGAATACAGGATAACATTGCATATACTTTTATATAAGTGCAGAAAGAACACAGTGTATAGCTAATATATATTTAATACTGTGTATACATCATCATGTCAAAAACTGGAAATACAGTCGTTAAGCTCCTGCTCAATCGCTACACTTCATCCTTGTTACCACTTTTTCTCCAGTTCTGCCACTGTTGCATTTTTTTTGTCCGCCTTGATTCACCGTGAAGAACCATCGCATGCAGGGTCATGAGATACTAGATTAACATTCATGAGGTGCTTTGCATTGACCATTTATGGTAAAAAAATTGGCGTGTTCAGGGCAGGGTACAATGACATCAGCCCTCATCCAGCCCCTCATCCAGCCCCTCATCCAGCCCTCATCCAGCCCTCATCCAGCCCCTCATCCAGCCCCTCATCCAGCCCTCATCCAGCCTCATCCAGCCCCTCATCCAGCCCCTCATCCAGCCCTCATCCAGCCCTCATCCAGCCCCTCATCCAGCCCCTCATCCAGCCCTCATCCAGCCCTCATGTGTCTGTGTGTATTTGTGCGTGTGTGTGTGTCTGTGTGTGTGCCTCCTGCCAGCTGCAGCAGTCTTGTGTCAGTGTGCCCAGGTCACATCCACACAGTCCTGGAGGCCCAGGTCACATCCACACAGTCCTGGAGGCCCAGGTCACATCCACACAGTCCTGGAGGCCCAGGTCACATCCACACAGTCCTGGAGGCCCAGGTCACATCCACACAGTCCTGGAGGCCCAGGTCACATCCACACAGTCCTGGAGGCCCAGGTCACATCCACACAGTCCTGGAGGCCCAGGTCACATCCACACAGTCCTGGAGGCCCAGGTCACATCCACACAGTCCTGGAGGCCCAGGTCACATCCACACAGTCCTGGAGGCCCAGGTCAGCACAGCCAGCCTCTCTGCCTGGAACACAGACCCATTAAACACAGAGGCACAGAGCAGAAAATTGAAAGCATCACGAGATGTCATGGCTGGGCTGAGGAGGAAGATAAAAGTCTCTGGCCAGGTTAGGGGTGCCTTAGCCTGGTGAGGCTGTGAGGCTGGCTGTGAGGCTGGCTGTGAGGCTGGCTACCTGCCTGGCTGTGAGGCTGGCTGTGAGGCTGGCTGTGAGGCTGGCTGTGAGGCTGGCTGCTGAGGCTGGCTACCTGCCTGGCTGTGAGGCTGGCTGTGAGGCTGGCTGTGAGGCTGGCTGTGAGGCTGGCTGTGAGGCTGGGGACTCTAGGTTTAATGGCCCCAGCTTGAGGTGTTGCAGCCCCATGCTGAAGCAGAAGCCAGGGGCCAGAGTATATGGAAAAGTGATCTGGTTTACAGTTGTATGATAATAAACTTCACACTTTTGATTAATATTACCGCTGCCAGGCATGACTTAGTGGTAATTTAAATGCGACTGATCTGTTTTACTATTTCATGCATTATAGATAAGCTTGGTGAATTGTATTTTGTCAGTCAGTGTCTCAGCCAAAAGTATGAAATCAGATGTCATCTTCTGCCATGGGACAGGAGGGCCAGAGGATTAAAGAGAACTAGCTTGTCTTCAGAAGAAGGGCGTTGGTGTAGTCACATGGAGATCACAGCTTGTGTTTGATCACAACACGGTGTGTGTGTGTGTGATTGTGTGTGTTTGATTGTGATTGTGTGTGATTGTCTTGGCTGTCAGACAGAAAGAGTCATCTGATTTATACTTCCAGACCCTCCTCATAGCTTTAGCATTCTCTCCCAGTATTACTAGCCAATAAGCTGATGGATTTTCACCACTTTAGTCAAAATCCCTCTTCCTCCTCCCCACACTCGCTCCCCCTCCTCTTTCCTCCTCCCCTGCCTCTTGTGCCCCCCCTCTCTCTCTCTCTGTCTCTCTCTCTCTCTCTCTCTTCTCATCTCTCTCTCTCTGTCTCTCTCTCTCTCTCTCTCTCTGTCTCTCTCTCTCTCTGTCTCTCTCTCTCTCTCTGTCTCTCTCTCTCTGTCTCTCTCTCTCTCTCTGTCTCTCTCTCTCTCTCTCTGTCTCTCTCTCTCTCTCTGTCTCTCTCTCTCTCTCTCTCTCTCTGTCTCTCTCTCTCTCTGTCTCTCTCTCTCTCTCTCTCTCTATGTCTCTCTCTCTCTCTGCCCCACTGTATGTTATTCTTCCATTTTAACTGCTTGTACTCATAAAGCCAATGTAGGTTTTATCAGCAGAATAAAAGCTGAATGTTAGCTTTAGCACACTGGGACATTCTTTTGACTCACAGCCTGACAAATGAGTTGTGACCTTGAAGAATATTTGCCCATTATTCAGAAGGCAATCGAGCAGATATTAAAAACAGGCTCTCATTTCACGAGCCACAGAGGAAGAGGGGGGGGGGGGGGCAGTGGGTGTGGGTGTGTGTGTGTGTGTGAGAGAGAGAGAGAGGAGAACCCTCACATTAGTTTGATATGTGTTTATCATGATGTTACTATGCTCTATATTTAGTTCCATTGTGATTGGCTTTCTGGAGAAAACCAAAGCTTCTATTAGAGGCAGCATGTTCCCTTCAGCTGATGTGGTCAGACTGTGCTGTTGCTGTCCAGACTGTGTCTCCTGGTCCCAGCCTCAGTCCTGGTCTCAGCCTCAGTCCTGGTCCCCAGCCTCAGTCCTGGTCCCAGCCTCAGTCCTGGTCTCAGCCTCAGTCCTGGTCCCAGCCTCAGTCCTGGTCTCAGCCTCAGTCCTGGTCTCAGCCTCAGTCCTAGACTTCCTATCCTTCTGGGGTTCTGAGCCTCCATGCTAGGCTCTGTCAGTGTCAAAGATCATCACCATCCCCGCGCCCCTGAGCGCCCCCCTCCTCTCCTCTCCTCCCTCTTTCTCTCTCTGCTTTGTCTGTCTGTCTGTCTGCTTGTCTGTCTGTCTGCCTGTCTGTCTCCTCTCTCTCATCTCTTGTTCTACCCCCCTTCAGTCCCCCCTCAGTCCCCCCTTCCTCCCCCCACTCACTCTGTCCTCCCCCTCCTCTCTTCCTCCCTCCCTCTACACCCCCCCCCCCCTTCTCTCCATCCTGTCACACCTCCTCTCATCTCCTTATTTCCTGCTGGATATTCTCTGTCTCTGTGTTCTAACATGATCCTCACCAAGTGGCTCTCTCCCTCTCTCCTCCTTTGCTTTGTTTTCATCCTGTTACCCCTCCCTCACACTCTCCCTCTTCCTTCCTCCTTCCCTCCCTCTACCCTTTACTCTCTCCTCCCCCCTCCCTCTCACTCCCTCTCTCCCCCTCCCTCCCTCCCTCCCTCCCTCTGTCAGTGCTAGTTGTGCAGGCAGAGTTCCTGAGTGGCAAGGTGACATTGTATGTCATATCAGCATTCCACGGCAGTCCCCTTTCTCTCCAGAGAGTAATTATTTCTTTCAGAGTGAAAGGTTCAATTTGCTATAAAAGAACAAGAGCCTCAGGTACAGAGGGAGTGGGGGGGAGGAGGGGAGGAAGAGCATGTGGGGGAGGGAGGAACGGAAGTGATAGGGAGTTAGAGGGAGAGGAGGGAAGAGGGAGGGAGGGAGGGAGTGAGGGGTGATAGGTTGAAAGGGACAGCTAGTGATGAAGGAGAGAGAGAGGAAGGGGGGAGAGAAAAAGAGGGAGGAGAGGATGGAGAGACAAGCCAAATGGTGTGTGGTGTTCCCACACTGTACTGGACACTGTGTTCTGAGAGGAGGGCTGGGGGGAGGAGTGAGGGGGAGGAGCCAGAGGCACTGAGTGACGTCAGGGGGAGGAGTGAGGGGGAGGAGCCAGAGGCACTGAGTGACGTCAGGGGGGAGGAGTGAGGGGGAGGAGCCAGAGGCACTGAGTGACGTCAGGGTCCCCAGTGAGCGTTCTCTGCCAGCCTGGGATTACATCACCTAGCTGTGACATGGAGCGAGACTCACACACGCTCACACAAACACACTCACACACACTCACACATGCTCACACACGCTCACACACGCTCACACACGCTCACACACACTCACACACGCTCACACACACTCGCACACGCTCACACAGGCAGCAAGTAGAGGACAGAGAGCTTCTGTCCAGAAGCATCACCTGTGTGTCCTCTGAGAGGGAGGCTGGGATGAGAGCAGGCTGGGATGAGAGCAGGCTGGGATGAGAGCAGGCTGGGATGAGAGGAGGCTGGGATGAGAGCAGGCTGGGATGAGAGCAGGCTGGGATGAGAGCAGGCTGGGATGAGAGCAGGCTGGGATGAGAGCAGGCTGGGATGAGAGCAGGCTGGGATGAGAGCAGGCTGGGATGAGAGCAGCTTCAGCTGGTAGTAGAGCTCTTGGCTGCTTCTGTGTGTGGCTGCACAACACAAGCTCACACGTTCAAATCCACGTTTCAGTGCACCTGTCTGGTAAATGAGTTCATTACGATCTATTATAAGGTTTTTTCTTTGGGTCCAGCTTCTTTCTTAATTGCAATGATTGACAGTTCTGAATTGTTTGTCTTTGTAAATGTGCTTGAGGGTGAAACTGTGTTGAAGGTTTGGAAGAAAACTCTTCTTTTCTTCTGCACTGTTTTATGCTCTTCCACAGTGATCATACCCTTTCATTTCCCCACCCTTTCTCTCTCGCTGTCTCTCCCTCCCTCTCTCTCACTCCCTCCCTTTCTCTCTCGCTGTCTCTCCCTCCCTCTCTCTCACTCCTCCCTTTCTCTCTCTCTGTCTCTCCCTCCCTCTCTCTCACTCCCTCCCTGTCTCTCTCGCTGTCTCTCTCTCCCTCTCTCTCACTCCCTCCCTGTCTCTCTCCTGCTCTCTCTCTCCCTCTCTCTCACTCCCTCCCTTTCTCTCTCCTGCCCCTGCTCTCTCTGTCTCTCCCTCCCTCTCTCTCACTCCCTCCTTTCTCTCTCCTGCTCTCTCTCTCTCTCTCTCTCTCTCTCTCTCTTCCGCTCTCTGTCTGTTTCTGTCCCTCTCTCTCTTTCTCTCGAGATGGATCCTTCTAGAATCACCTGCAGTAAATCGTTCCAGTGTCCCTGGTGGTGAAGCTTTCTTGCCTTCTTCCCAGATCAGAGCTTGGAGTTTCTCCCTTTCTCTGTTCTCTGTCCCCCCCCCCTCTCTCCCCCCCCCCCCCCCCCTCTCACTGGGATCAGCCAGCCTCTTCAGTCAGGATGAGGTGCTTATTTAAAGCAGCAGGATTGTCACCAGGACCACTTTAAGTGGGAGCTTGAAAGCAATTGCTGCCGTGTTCCGGCACCTTCCATGCTGCCTATGAGTTATTATGACTGCCTCATGTTGGGAAGCCTGTTGCACTTGGATGGGAGCAGAGAAGGATGTGGGCCGGCTGGGAGGAGACGTCTCAGCAGTCACAGCTTGTCTCCAGGGCTGGGCTGGAACTTGCTGTGTGACTGGAAGTCTGGAGTCTGTTAGAAGACACTGTGAACTGGGTTCTAACTGCAGGTTTGGAGATAGAAGTCTTGTTTGCCTCCAGGGCGCTGGAACACCTGGAAGCTCCATCTCTAACCTGTTTGTTGAGGTCTGTCATTCAGGGCTTATCTGAATCCTGTGTGTCTGTGTTTCATGTACACAGACTTGCTGCCTTGGTTCAGCTCAGTGAGCTGAAGTCATCCTGAAGGAGATGCTTTCTGATCCTGCTCTGCTGCCATGTTTCCATGCACACACACTCACCCCAGCTGGGGGCATCATCACTGGGCAGGCCAGGGTCCGAGCACATCCTGCCTCACCTGCTGCACCCTGGGACTGTGGCTACAGTGGGAGGGCCACACACAGGCCAAAAAAACCTATAACTTTTGCAGCTGTCCGAGGCTAGCAAAACTACAGATCCTATAAAGGTCCACTGTCATGAGACATCACCAGCGCTTCATAAAGCAGACCCAGCATGCTTTGCTGCCTCTAGTTTTTGCCAGGATGTTGGGGTGTTAAAGAGCAGAGCTGCCCAGCCCAGCCTGAATGATTCAGAAGAGCATTAAAATGAACATGGAGAGAGGGAGAAGGTGGGGACATCCTCATTTGCATACCCCCTCTCTGATGTATGTATGTGTTGGGGTGCTGGACAAGGAGGGAGGGGGGGGGAGGGAGGGACAGAGAGAGAGATAGCTGAGTGCAACAGAGAGCAGTTTTATGAGGATCTCCAGCAGTATGTGAAGACAGAGCAGGCTCTTGTTGAGGCCACCAGGGCATTAGAGGAACACAGCAGTCCATTAGCATGGCTCAGCATCCCCCTGGCTGGATAAATCACAGCAACTCTCTCACCAGTGAAGCAGCTGATCCTGCCAACCACCAACAATTAGCTTCCCAGCCCTCTTTTAGATAACAAAGCGTCCTATCTTAATATGAATCCACCATGGGGAGGTAATGGGCTCCATGCCTCTTTTAATTTTATTCATACCTAACTATGAGATATGAATAATGAATGGAGAGTAAACAACAGTTTAAGATGCTGGCCGCGGCATTGTGGACTAATTGGCTCATTAAACGTGATATTAGGTGTGAGAGAGGCCCTTGATGGGGGGCTGGAGGAGCCAGTCAATGCTAACGCTGCCATATCATTGATCTCTACCCAGTGTGCCTTACAAGGGTTAAAGCACAGTAAAGACCAACCACTACCCCACAGCACCCCCCACAGCACCCCCCACAGCACCCCCCACAGCACCCCCCACAGCACCCCCCACAGCACCCCCCACAGCACCCCCCACAGCAACCCCCACAGCACCCCCCACAGCACCCCCCCACAGCACCCCCCACAGCACCCCCCACAGCACCCCCCACAGCACCCCCCACAGCACCCCCCACAGCAACCCCCACAGCACCCCCCACAGCACCCCCCACAGGCAGGCAGACAGGCAGACAGACAGAAAGACAGGCAGCCAGACAGGCATACAGACAGACAGACAGGCAGAAAGACAGGCAGGCAGAAAGACAGGCAGACAGACAGACAGACAGGCAGACAGGCAGAAAGACAGGCAGACAGACAGGCATACAGACAGACAGGCAGAAAGACAGGCAGACAGACAGGCATACAGACAGACAGACAGGCAGAAAGACAGGCAGACAGACAGGCATACAGACAGACAGACAGGCAGAAAGAAAGGCAGGCAGACAGACAGACAGGCAGACAGGCAGACAGGCAGACAGGCAGACAGGTAGCTGGAGCGTCCTGAGTAGCAGAAGTGTTTAATGGTCTGAGAAGCGATCGATGAAACAGGGATGGTCTGAGTCCATCAGATCTTAAATACCCAGACACTCCTTGCTCATCACTGTGTGTGTGTCTGTGTGTGTGGACATGTGCGTGTCTGTCTGTGTGTGTGTCTGTCTGTGTGTGTGTCTGTGTGTGTGTCTGTCTGTGTGTGTGTCTGTCTGTGTGTGTGTGTCTGTCTGTGTGTGTGTGTGTCTGTCTGTGTGTGTGTGTCTGTCTGTGTGTGTGTGTGTCTGTGTGTCTATGTGTGTGTGTGTGTGTGTGTCTGTGTGTGTCTGTGTGTGTCTCTGTGTGTGTGTGCCTAGAACATGTTAGAGCAGCCTCATCCCCTCATGTCTCTAAAGTGCTGCTGAGTTTTGCTTCAGTTCCCCTCTAAAATATTAAAGACACACAAAAATAAAGACAGGGGGTGGAGCTATGGGGCTGTGCCCTGTTGTGGCCCTCACACACTCTGCCTCCACCCTGGCCCTCACACAGGAGGACACTCTGCCTCCACCCTGGCCCTCACACAGGAGGACACTCTGCCTCCACCCTGGCCCTCACACAGGAGGACACTCTGCCTCCACCCTGGCCCTCACACAGGAGGACGCTCTGCCTCCACCCTGGCCCTCACACAGGAGGACGCTCTGCCTCCACCCTGGCCCTCACACAGGAGGACGCTCTGCCTCCACCCTGGCCCTCACACAGGAGGACGCTCTGCCTCCACCCTGGCCCTCACACAGGAGGACGCTCTGCTCCACCCTGGCCCTCACACAGGAGGACGCTCTGCCTCCACCCTGGCCCTCACACAGGAGGACGCTCTGCCTCCACCCTGGCCCTCACACAGGAGGACGCTCTGCCTCCACCCTGGCCCTCACACAGGAGGACGCTCTGCCTCCACCCTGGCCCTCACACAGGAGGACACTCTGCCTCCACCCTGGCCCTCACACAGGAGGACGCTCTGCCTCCACCCCTGGCCCTCACACAGGAGGACACTCTGCCTCCACCCTGGCCCTCACACAGGAGGACGCTCTGCCTCCACCCTGGCCCTCACACAGGAGGACACTCTGCCTCCACCCTGCCCTCACACAGGAGGACGCTCTGCCTCCACCCTGGCCCTCACACAGGAGGACACTCTGCCTCCACCCTGGCAGACTCACCTGGGTGTTAGCGACAGCATCTCTGTGGTTGTTATGGCAGCTCCAGCAGAGCCTGGCTGGTTGCTATGGGTGACAGGAGAGTTGTTAGAGCTTCAGTGACATCTGGATTCACTAGATCCACATCCTCTGTCCAGCTCTCTTTATAGCAACACTGAGGCCTCAGCATCACTGAGCCTCTAATAAAGCTCCTTCATGACGGGGCCAGCCTCACTCACCACAGCCAGCAGGAGGACCAGCTTGTCCTGCTGTAAATACCTTCATACAGGGTGTGTCAACCTGCTCAAGGCCAGGATCACAGCACTGCACTGATGATGGGGGACACTCTGCTAGACGTCTGGTGGACAGAAGACCTGTGTCTGGGTCTGTGAGGGAGGGTGGGAGAGGGGGAGGAAGAGGGGAGGGAGGGAGGGAGAGAGAGGGGGGGAGGGAGGGAGGGAGAGAGAGGGGGGGGAGGGAGGGAGGGATGACTGAGGGACAGATGTCATCCCAGAGTCTAGTTGGCTGTTTTGTATACAACTTGGTTGTAGCATCCTATTCCTGCTGTGGTCTAGACCGCCCAGACTACAACACAGTGAGATTTGTGTTAGATTTGTGTTAGGTAGGAGAGGATGGCAGCTCAAATAAAACCATGTTTTTCATTTGTGTCTAATCCCATTGACTTTGAGCCAACAGGCCGTCAACAATGCCCTGAGTCTCTAGTAGACGAGCAAGAAATCTCAGTTGTGATAAGAGCAGCCTTGAGTCTGGTTCAAGGCTCTGTTGATATCTTCCCTGTACAGCTGTCTTTTGACTAGAACCTTCCCTCATGTACACTCAAGTACACACACACACACACACACAGGCACACACCCGCACACACTCCATTCCCTTGCAGAGACACACAAAAACTTGTGTGCTTGCAATCACACACTCCTGCGTGGGGCGTGCCCCCCCCCAGCCATCCCTCCTCCCTCGCTCCTCGTTACCTTAC